>ML834502.1:0-41284 GCA_009831015.1 Picea engelmannii | reverse complement strand
TTTAAATAATTTCTTTTGCAAACACTTGACTTTTGGGGGCTTCTATATGACTCATGAGGGTTCTTCAACTTCATATGGCCATAACTCTCTAACCGTGAGGAGTTATGTGACGTTCCACATACCACCGGAAATGGCATGACAAGCACTATCCATCTAGGATAGTTTCATTGACAAATTCACTAACTTAATCTCATTATTCCACAATTAAGCATGGGTTCTCTAACCATACTTCTAAGATAACTCAATCCTCAAAGCGTCTTCCCATGAGGGATTTCACCATAAGGGGACCACTTTGGAGTTCATCCATTTGTACTTCTTATCAACCATGGAAAGAAAATAATGAGTCATCTTTACATCAAACAAACTTGGGTCCATTACCCAAACCTTTGTGCTACCAAGATTTCTTTAGGGGTTGACATCAATGATAACCAACCTTAATCAACATGATGTGCCCCTAGGCCCAAGGTATTTTTCTCAACCCTGATGGTACAATTCTATGTCACGCAGATAAATGAGATGATGTCGCGCATGGTAGAAATCATCTAATTACCGGTCATATAGGTATACTGTTAACATATGTGAGGGGACCCACCAATGAGTCATATCATTAGTAGTTATTTTTTTTTTTTGGTTTTTATCTCCTTCATAGTTTTATGAGCATGAAAGAGAGATAAAAGTGTGCTCAACATTGTCTTTTTCGTTCAATTGTTATGTGTTCGAAAAAGAGTTAAACGTATACTCGTGAGGTGTCTTTTTCTTGTTTTAGAGAGCACGAAGAAGAGTTAAAAGTAAGCTCGTTTGGAGAGACCAAGTGGTTGAACATCATGCATCAAAGGTCCAAGAATGTGGAGCCAACCTAGGCATAATTGATGCAACATGGTACTTGGCAAGTGAGGTCCACTCATTGAGTGGTTCTCTCCATGGGTAGCAAGGGTCACAAAATGAAGTTAAGCGAATGTAGATGGCCAGAGGTCAATTGTGGTTGTAAATGGAAGTAAGTGGGAATCAAGAAAAAAACATTGCAATAGAATATACCAAGACACAGGAAAAAAAATCTTGCACAAACGTAAAATGACATTAAAAGGTGGGAACCCCCTCGGGATATGGCCATAATAGATGTGAAAAAAGATGAATACAGATAAATTTTGAGTCATGGTGAGTCTATAGGAGGGCTCCCAGGCCTTCAATAAATCACAACATGGGAACCAAATGGCCATCAGGGTGCTAACTAGGGTGCCCATGGGGGTTAGGAAACACTGTGCAAGTTACGATATACAAAAGGGAATGGATAATTGGCGCAAATTGACGAGATAGAACCTAAGGATTTATGACGACAAAATGGATGATTGATAATTCAAGGTGTAGTCGTAGGGAAAAACCTATCCCTATATGCTATTTTGAAACAAGTACCTCAAGTTCAGTGGATGTTGTGAAAAAATTACTAAATAAAATGTCTCCAAAGTCCTGATCAACAACACTAGTCCATAAGTTAATAAGTCCAATGAAAAAATCTGATAATAACTTGTGTCTGAAACTTCAGAAACAATTTTTTTTTAAAATACAACATGGTACAAATAATTATGCACAAAATGGCTTGTGCAAAGTAGAGCCCAGTGCTAGGATCATGCCAAGGATATTTATTGTCACTTATGAACTCATGGGTTGTTGTTGGCATCATGTGGCACACTATTCGAGGGCCAAATCACATAGGATCAAATCTCTATGTAACACTCATCGTGAGTATTTTCGTGAGCTATTGTAGCTCCTTGATGATGCCCATCAAGACAAAAATGAGGTACAATGTTGGATTAATGAGAGGGGGGGTGAATCAATAATAGAGCAATTAAACCGTTTTTAACCATTAAATGTAAGTGTTATATCAATGTAGCATTATCATCTAATAGTTGCAGAGTAAATAAACAATGAACAATTGAACAATCATACACATACACAGTACACCAGTGTTTTTATGTGGAAACCCAAAGCGAGAGAAAACCACATAATGCTTTTTCTTATATGTCTTTAAGAACTACATTCATTGGAAACACCAACTTCCTTTGTTTTCCAGCTGCAACTGGAAGGAGGCTCCAACCCCCTAGTTTCTCAGGCTACAACCCGAGGGAAGCTCCAACTCCCCAATTCTCTTGCTGCAACAAGAAGAAGATTACAACCCCCTTTGATCTCTGGCTACAACTGGAAGATGGCTACAACAATTTGTCCTTGACCCGTCCAACCGCCCTAAAATATAAGTAGAATGATGGAACCACTGTCACACTATCACTGTGAGATATACCGCTGTAAACCTGTACCAATCAACCTGCACCAATCAACCTGCACCAAACAACCTGTAACAACCTGTACCAAACAACATGTAATCTGTACCATAAAAAAATGCATCAACCATGCACCAAACTGTACCTCAACTTATACCATCAATGAGTGCATCAACCATGCACCAAATATGTACCAATCATGCATCAAATACACATAAACTATGACTCATTAATATGTACCAACATCATCAACTATAAACCTCATGTATGTGCCAACTCATCAACTATAAACCTCATGTATGTGCCAACTCATCAACTACTTGTCTCAACCATGTACCCAACATGTACCTCAACCAAAAGCCCTCATCAATTTCATCACCCAAATCTGATTTGTAACTCTATAATAGACCTGGTGTATAGGATCACATACCTACAAACCTTCCTTAACTTTAACAACAAGAGACTAGCATTTTCATCAAACTTTACTTTAGTCTCACATGACTAATTTTGGATTAGTCAACAACTCTAACTTGAAATAATCATAACTATGTTCCTATGATGAATAAGGATCTGAAAATAGTACACAATGTTCTTAAGTGTATTTTCTGCAATTCCTTTAGGTTTCACTACTTGGAACCTCTCAGAAAATGAGTTATAGCAAAAATGACATACCTTGTTGAATTCTAGCTTATTCTAGAGAGCGAACTTGTAGAGCATGCCCCACACAGAATATTTGTTGTATGGATTTGAAAATGGTACACATAATACTATAGGCTGTACTCTAACCAATAAATTTAGTCTTATTGAATTTTGATCTATTATGAAGAAGTTATGATGTTTTTACCCGAAACACCTCTTTTAGACTAGTTTTAGGACTAGCCACAAACCCTATTTTCCACAGAGTGTAACTCCAAAAATACAACGACCCACAAGCTGAAATTTTTATCACAGCTACTTGGATGTGTTTCCTCAACGGACTCCAATTTTAGCGATTTGAATCATTCTAGAAAAAACGTTATTGTGAAAATGGTGAGTTGACCTGTAAATAACATACCTTGGAAAACATCATCAAAAGAATTTATCCTCCCTTGAATTTTGGCCTTCTTTACTTCACCTTCCCTATGAGATTCGCCTTAGATATCCCTTGGTTACCTCCTTCACTTGTAGATATTCAATACGCTCAAGTGTAATTAAAATGAGAGACCCTTGCCTCTTATTTATACTTTTATGTAGCTTCCTCAAGGGGTTACCTTCTAACCATCTTAAACCACTTTCCTTATTTTAGGGCTAACCCACTTCTAACCACTTGTCCACTTAGTAATTTCTCCATTAAATTTATTATTTGAATAATTTCTTTTGTATCCACTTTGACTTATAGTACACTCATCAATTAACTTTATTATTTAAATAATTTTTTCTTTGCAACCACTTTGACTACTTTGAACTTTTGGGGCTTCTAGATGACTCATGAGGGTTCTCCAACTTCACATGGCCATAACTCTCTAACTGTGAGGAGTTATGTGATGTTCCACATACCAATAAAAATGACATGACATGTACTATCCATCTAGAATAGTCTTACCTTCAAATATATTCAAACTCATACCATTATACATCAAACAAACTTGGGTCCATCACCCAAACCTTTGTGCTACCGGACTTCACTACCAAAATTTCTTCAAGGGTTGACATCAATGAAAACCAACCCAATTAATCAACAATATCCCCCTTTTGAATTGATGGCAACATTATGATGCAATAGTGAAGTTATATCATGCAATACTGAATTCATATCACTCATGCTCTCCCTATGACCATCGCTCCCCTTGGAACCATGCCTCTGTGCTTTGTATCTGATAAATATCTCCCCCTTTGTCATCAATGGAAAAGGTATCTTTCCATCTAGGGTTGCTCCCACCAACTGAACTGTCCTTGGGGATACTCCCCTTGACTGAGCTCTTCCTGAAACTCATCTCCCAACTTGAACTGTCCTCTTTATGGTGCTTCCTCGTGTACATCTAAGACATATAAGATAAGCATTCAAAAACATTCATTTTGTAGTAGAAATTACTCCGAGTCTCTGGCGAAGATACTCAAAGGCTTCCCGTGGAAGAGGTTTTGTAAATATGTCTGCCACTTTTTCTATTGTGCCCAACTAGATCAATATGCACAATTTCCATTGGTCTTGTCATTGAATATTCCTTTGATTTGAACCTGTTCTTTGTTTGATTTCCTTGTTCACAATGCTTGCATAAAGTGTTGGTTGGTTTCGTGATCTGGGACATTTCTCTAAATGCTTCCTTTTTTCTGAATTTGACAAGGTTATCAAAGTGTATGTGACCCATTCTTCTGTGCCATAGCCAACTTTCATCTTCCTTTCCTAGACAACACTTTTCATTTCCAATTTCACTTAATACATATATGTTGCTTGAAGTTCTTGCAACTATTGCAATCAATTTTCCTGAACCTTCTTTTCTTATCTCACACTTATGTGAATCGAAAGTAATTTTATGACCTTGGTCACACATTTGACTCACACTTAGAAGATTATTTTTCATATCTTATACTAGTAGAACATTTTCTGCTTTGGTATTCTTGTTTCCAATTCTGACTGTGCCTTTTCCAATGATTTTAGCCGAATCATTATTTCTGAAGGAGACCGATCCATCTCTTTCCTTTATTAATGTAAGAAACATGTCTTTATCACCTGTCATGTGTTTTTAATAGCCACTGTCAACATACCAAGCATGTTTCTTATGCTTAACTTGTAGAGCGAGTGTGCAATCTTCATTTCTATACTGATTTTGCTTTCTTATCCATGTTCTTTTCTGAGGTTCCTATCTGTGACTGTTGTTGTTTTGTTGTGGTTCTCTAGGAGGGAATTTCATGCTACAATCTTTGGCCATGTGTCCAAAGTTGTTGCACTTGTAGCATTCCACTTCAGTGCTCAATGATTCAAACCTGTTGTCACTTCTTCTCTATGTTTCATTAGGCTTTCTTGGACAACCATTTTGCGTATGACTTTCAAAGTTGTTTATGTTCCTGCTATTGACTATACAATTTAAAACTTTATGTCCAAAATTATTTCATGCATAACATAAACCAAAAAAGTTAGTTTTATACCTGGGAGTTGAAGATCTTTTGAAATGAGTTACTCTTATGAATCCTTCTTCTTCCTAAGGCCTATTTGTTTTTGTCGGTCGTTGATTATGAAGTCTGAATCTTCTTGGTGGAGGAGGTTCTCTGTAATCTTCCTATTCCCTTTGATTGTTTCTGCATAGATTTTTGGATATGTTTCTTGTTCTGTTTCTTTGGAGCTTGATCCCTTTTCTATCTGATTGTATCCAAGTTCGAACTTGTCATGATAAGGATTTTGAATGATGATAATGTCATCCGGAAATTTTGAGTTATTCTGCATATTTTTCTTTTGAAGATCCTTTCTCAATGTGACAATCTCTGCTTCCAAATTTCCAATGATCCTGTCCCTTTCTTCTAATTGTTCTTTGAGTGATTTTTCAATTCTTTTATCTTCTTCTATTTGAACCTTCAATTTCATGATCATTTTTTCTAGTTCCTGAGTGTCTTCTTTCTTGTCTAGTTCTTCTTGTAGCTTCTTGTTTTTCTTCTTTTATCTTCTTATGACTTCTATGGCACTCAACAATTCTTCTCGGTAGTCAAATTATGCCTCTTCATATTCTTCTTGGGTGTTTTCTTTACCAGAGTCTTTATTTCCATGAATATAACTCTTTCTGTCTCACTGTCACTGACTTCATCTTCATCTGATGAGGAGATGTCTTCTTTGGTGCATAAGCTTTTCTTGAAATCTTTCTTTTTGGTTCCTTTTCCTTTATATGTTTGTTTTCTATTTTATTAACCTTCATCATTCCTCTTATTTTTCTTATGAGGAAATTTGTTAGCAAAATGACCAATACCATCACAATTAAAACAAATCAATGGAAGTTTACCTTTATATCTTTTGTTGGTTCCCTTGTTCAATCTTCTGACAAAGTTAGCCACTTCTTCTTCATCAATTTATGAGAAGTCACTGTTGCTTCTATGTTCCTTTTTCTTTCCCTTTTGCTTTGACCTTTTGCATGCTTTGAAAGCTGCTTATTTTATATCTGTATTTCCCTGTTCAGTTCTCATTTCATATGCTGTGAGGATTCCATGTAGTTCGTCCATGCTTATTGAGTCTAGATCTTCTCTTTCTTCTAGTGTTGATATATTAGGATCAAATCTCATAGGAAGAGATCTTAGTACCTTTTTAACAATTATATATTTTTCAATTTCTGCTCCCAATCCTATGATTGCATTCACTGTTTCATCGACTCGTAATAAGTAATCTACAATATTCTCATCTTCCTTCATCTTTAGTTGTTCGAATTGACCTCTGTAAGTTTGAAGCTTTGCTGCTTTGAATTTTGAATCTCCTTCATAAATGTTTCATACACACTACACCAACAATCACACGCATACACACTACACCAGTGTTTTTACGTGGAAACCCAAAGCGGGAGAAAACCAGGGAATGTTTTTTCTTATATGTATTTAAGAATTACATTCATTGGAAGCACCAACTTCCTTTGTTTTCCAGCTACAACTGGAAGGAGGCTCCAACCCCCTAGTTTCTCAGGCTACAACCTGAGGGAAGCTCCAACTCCCCAATTCTCTGGCTACAACCAGAAGGAGATTACAACCTCCTATGTTCTCCGGCTACAACCAGAAGGTGGCTACAACCACCTGTCCTTGCCCCATACAACCATCCTGAAATATAAGTAGAATTATGGAACCATTGTCACACTATCATTGTAAACCTGTACCAATCAACCTGCACCAAACAACATGTAACAACATGTACCAAACAACATGTAATCAACCTGTACCGTAAACAAGTGCATCAACCATGCACCAATCTGTACCTCAACCTATACCATCAATGAGTGCATCAACCATGCACCAAATATGTACCAATCATGCATCAAATATACATAAACTATGAATCATCAATATGTACCAACATCATCAACTATACACCTCTTGTATGTGCCAACTCATCAACTACTTGTCTCAACCATGTACCCAACATGTACCTCAACCAAAATCCCTCATCAATTTCATCATTCAATTATGATTTGTAACTCTGTAATAGACCTGGTGTATATGATCACATACCTACAAACCTTCCTTAACTTTAACAACAAGAGACTATCATTTTCATCAAACTTTACTTTAGTCTCACATGACTAATTTTGGATTAGTCAACAACTCTAACTTGAAATAATAATAACTATGTACCTGTGATGAATAAGGATCTAAAAATAATACACAATGTTATTCAATGTATTTTATGCAATTCCTCCAGGTTTCATTACTTGGAACCTCTCAGAAAAGGAGTTATAGCAAAAATGGCATACCTTGTTGAATTCTAGCTTATTCTAGAGAGTGAACTTGTAGAGCGTGCCCCACACAAAATATTTGTTGTATGGATCTGAAAATGGTACACAGAATACTACAAGCTATAATCTAACCAATAAATTTGGTCTTACCGAATTTTGACCTTTTATGAATAATTTATGATGTTTTTACCCGAAACACCTGTTTTAGACTAGTCTCAGGACTAGCCACAAACCCTATTTTCCATGGAGTGTAACTCCAAAAATACAACGACCCACAAGCTGAATTTTTTATCACAACTACTTGGATATGTTTCCTCAACGAAATCCATATTTCACGGTCTAGATCATTCTATAATGTTTTTTTTTTTTGTGAAAATGGTGAGATGGCCTGTAAATAACATACCTTAGAAAACATCATCAAAAGAATTTATCTTCCCTTGAATTTTGGCCTTCTTTACTTCACCTTCCCTCTGAAATTTGCCTCAGATATCCTTTGGTTACCTCAGTAACTTGTATATATTTAATATTCTCAGGTGTAATTAAAATGATAGACCCTTGCCTCTTATTTATACTTTTATGTAGCTTCCTCAAGGGGTTACCTTCTAACCATCTTAAACCACTTTCTTTATTTTAGGGCTAACCCACTTCTAACCACTTGTCCACTTATGAATTTATCCATTAACTTTATTATTTAAATTATTTCTTTTGTATCCACTTTGACTTATAGTACACTCATCAATTCACTTTATTATTTAAATAATTTCTTCTTCGCAACCACTTTGACTACTTTGACCTTTTGGGGCTTCTAGATGACTCATGAGGGTTCTCCAAATTCACATGGCCATAACTCTCTAACCGTGAGGAGTTATGTGACGTTCCACATACCACCGAAAATGGAATGACATGTACTATCCATCTATAATAGTCTTACCTTAAAATATATTAAAACTCATACCATTATACATCAAACAAACTTGGGTCCATCACCTAAACCTTTGTGCTACCGGAATTTTCTACCCGACTTTCTTCAAGGGTTGACATCAATGAAAACCAACCCAATTAATCAACATAAAAAACATTTATATTTTTTTTTACTGAGAGAAAAGAATTCGGTGTCAAGTTCTTAAAAAGATACCAGAGGCTCAAAATGGTCAATATGTGACATTTCATTGGATGCCCCAAAAAATTCCCTTTGTCTTGAATAAAAAATCATCATGTTAACCCTCATTTGTTCTAAATAAGGAACAATAGATTCCTTTGTCTCATGGATTGAAGCCATGACCTCAAAAGTGGCATCATCTGAAGGCAACTTGAAATCAAGAAAGTCATGTAAAATTGGAGAGTCAACAACCCATTATGGGAGGAGTAGGCTTATCATATTCCATATTAAGATGGAGTTTTTGACCATTGTCAGCAGATGTTGATGGGATCCCCTGATCGATTATTGGTACAGTGTTTCAAGAAGAAAAACATGCGTGCAAAGGCTCCTTCTCATAAGAAACTAAGCACTTAGAATATGATACCACATAATTCACCTGTGGTGGGGTAGTGTCCACTCGAATACTATGAAAATAAGATGGGGTAGCATGGTCTAATGGAGAAGAAGGATGATTATTATCATAGGAAAGTTGATCGATGGTGAAAATGATTCCAATTCGAGGAAAATGCATCACTCAACAAAGCGTAGACACCACAACAATCATAGCATATACATAATCATTCCCAAGAAGCATATTGAAGTCTAATGGGCCATTCACCACTATAATATCGACCACAACAATCTTCCCACCTAATGTGATAGGAAAATGAGGAATATTCCCCAAAGATTCACTAGGTATTTTATCAAAGGCTGGGGAGAACCTATAGCTTGCGAAGTCAAGGAGGCTAAGATGCTTGCAGAGGCTCCTTCATCTACCATAGATTGGTGTATGGTTTTTGAATAAGATTCAACATTTATTTGAAAAGGCGCAAAAGAAGGAAGGCAAGGCTTAAAAATACCATTCCAATCAAAGGAAACACTCTAAGGACTTGGAAGGATCATGCTCAAGGTGAGTGGGATGACCCATTTTTTAGAAGGTTCTAAACTGACAATGAAGAAAACATGAGTGGTAGACACATTACCCTCTGAAAGAGGAGTGGGATCAACCAAATATTGCTTTTGTGCAACCACTTCATCAAAAAATGTTTGAGTATATTTTTGAGGAATCATGGGTGGTTCTATAGTAGAAGATCCTTCATCCATGGGACACACTCTCTTCATCTCTAGAATAAGAGGACATAAATGAGTAAGGTGATCTCCTTTGCAAATTGTAGAAGGGAACTTAAGCTTGTGTCTTTCTTGTCTATATTTCTTAGTAGTATCAATGCCCCCAACATGACGTGCAATAGTTGGTTTCTTATCACCAGTACGAATCATAGTGACTAATGTGTTTCCCCCAACATGAATTGTAGTGGTTGGTTGCTTGTTTCTAGTATTATTGGCAGTGACTGGCGATGTGTCTCCAACATGATTTGTTGTGGTTGGTTGCTCATCTCCAACATGACTGGTAATGATTGGTGACACGTATCCAACATGAATTTCATTGGTTGGTAATGTCTCCCTTTGTCTTCGCTTCATTTTCTTATTCTTCCTCATTTTGTTCCTTTTAGACTTCTGGTTACTAGAAGATGGATTTTCTCCAGAAAAGGAAGGATGAGAAATAGATTTCACTGAAAAAAGAATTTTCATGAGTATTTGGAACATGCAGAATGGTCATCAACCAAAATTGGCATCCCCAACAAAAATTGGCATCCCCACAGACAATCCATGAATATTCAAGATGACCATCAAAGGGGCACCAACGTTTCCAAAGGAAGGAAAAGCACAAGGACCTCCTTAGGGAGGGGTTCCTTTGTTTGCGTTCATGTAATAATTTCTTGGCACATGACTGGTATCAAATGGAAAGGGAGTGTTGGTGGGATATGGAAACACAATTCCCCCTAGATAACTTACCCCAGGGATATTGGTACCCCTAGAGACATAATTTCCCTCATCACTAGGAAAAATACAAGGGTTAGGACCAAACCCAGGGACAAAATTCCAACCAAAAGGAAAACCACCATTTGGTATTGTCGGACTACCTATAGGGTCACCTGAAATAGATGGGAATCCACTTTCAATATTAATTCCAAGGTCTTTCTCCCCAATGAGCACAAGTGTGGGCACTTGCAATGATGCAATGGGTGTACTAAAACTAGGCGTACTCATGGAAGGAAATGATGTTATTGGCGACATCCCCCAGATGGAATGATTGGATGTCAAAGACATATATATGGGAGTACCCATACCACTAAGTGGTGGTAAGGAGATGGTCATCATGACTTATCCCAACACATCTGGGGTTGTACAAGCTGGTCCTCCCCCGTTTGGTGACCGATTAATTCTTTCCATGGTATGAGGATTACTGAGGTAGGAAAAAGAGTCACCAAAAGGTCTATTCACCTGAATGAGTAAAGGGTCTATGATACCATACAAGATGTTGATCAAACACATAATTTTTTTTTATTTTAACCAAGAAGAAAACAATAACCTATGGCCAACTAGATATAAAATTTACCACAGAGCACACCCCTAGAAAATCTAAGCCAACAACAAGCAACATGTGGATAAAATGAGCCTTCCGAAAACCAACCCTCTATGGAAAATCAAGTCCCCAGAATGTTGGCTAGTGAAGGTGTGAGGAAAAATTATGGTAACCCTGACACAACAACCCTTACTGGTGCAAGTACCTTCATGAACACATGCACCCCCTGAGGGATCGAAGAAAAGGTTTGATGTCTATCCCAAGGTCCGCAAGCGCTTCCCACTTGCAGTCACCTGTGTAGGTACCTAGGAAAAGCCACTAAGGTTACCACTTCACAACAAAATGGCCAAACGAAATGTCGCAAGTTGAACCACACAAATGGGCATGGTAGAAAATCCTAAAGCTTCAAGAAATGATACCTCTTAAAGAGGCATGGGCACTTATGAAACCCTTGTTAACATAGTAGTCTAGGTAGTTAAACAAACACCAAGACAAGTAGAGAGGGGTATCCCTCCACTTGCTCCAATGCGACCTACTGCTCGACTCCTATGTTAGAGGAGATTTCAAACTCACTTGTTGCAACAATGGATTTTACACTCATTAATGACTTATAATTTTAGTTTGGGTGGCCTTGGAAAGTTTACTCTCCAATCCTACAACATGGCCCTAAAATCCTATGCTCTGTTGGTTTGTTGGAAATAAAAAAGAGTTGGATAGTTTTTAAATTAAGCATTATTTTTCTTATAGTTGTTGATTACTCAAGGGAGTGGATGACACTTTAGCGATGTTTGAGACTCTTTTCAAACCCAAAGAAAGATAAAGAATGAAAATGCAAGAGATGCAAATTTTTTCTTCTTCGATGCAAACTATCTAAGGGAGGGAACAAGAGGTTTTTTTTCCCTCAATTTAGAACAAGATAACAACCACTCAATTCCAATGAACCCTTAATCCAAAATACTCAATTCCGATGAACCATCAATCCAAAAAACTCCTGATATGCAACAAGATTTGTCCCCCCCGCCCATTTTTTAAAATATTTTGATAAAGAAAGCACACATGCAAAACTAAACTAGCAAACCATGCAAAATGATTAACTTAGACCAAAAGATAGCCAAAGCATGCTAATCATATCAACAAACTAATCATGCATGCAAATCAACAATGCATGCAACTCAACTACACATGCAAATCAATCATGCATCCAAATCAACCATGCATGCAACTCAACCATGCATGCAACTCAACCATGCATGCAAAACAACTATGCATGTAAATCAACTATGCATGTAAATCAACTATGCATATAAATTAGGTATGCATATAAATCAGCTATGCATGAAATTAAATCACACATGCAAATCAATTATGCAAGTAAATCAACTATACACATAAATCAATCATGCATGCAAGTCAATCACACATGCAAATCAGCTCATGGATGCAAATTAGTAAATTATCAAAACATGCATGATAATTTACCATGCATATCAATCATGCATCCAAATCAACCATGCATGCAACTCAACCATGCATGCAAAACAACTATGCATGTAAATCAACTATGCATGTAAATCAACTATGCATTTAAATTAGGTATGCATATAAATCAGCTATGCATGAAATTAAATCACACATGCAAATCAATTATGCAAGTAAATCAACTATACATATAAATCAATCATGCATGCAAGTCAATCACACATGCAAATCAGATCATGGATGCAAATTAGTAAATTATCAAAACATGCATATAGCAAAGCAAAGCAAATTAACAAGCTCACATGCAGATCAGGAAGAAATCAATTGAAAAAGTAAAGTTGAATGGGGAGGAAGGTGAATAGCCACAAAATTTTTAGAGAATTAAGAAAGAATAGAAACAAAGGGACATCAAATCTATGGGATATTATGGGTTCAGGCCCCAATGGAGTCACCAATTCTATTAACGGATATTTCCCTCCCATGGACAGGAGAGTTATCCCTTAGATCTTCCCTTGATCCGAGATAGACAACAATAGACCATGATATTAAATTTTATAGATCTACGAGATTCAAGTGTTCTTTATGCTAATGGAGAGAGAAAATTACTTGATTTTTGACGATTGTCCTTGAGTAGTCCTGGCTGGTGCAACTCTGAAGATCCAACTCCAGTTCTTGGACTTGCTTATTACACACACAAAACAACCAATGCCCGACTCAACCTTTTTCAAGCAATAAAGAAAATTAAGCATATTCAGATCTACTTTATCTTGCTTAAGTAAAGAATAAATACGCTACCTTGCAATTGAATGGACAAACCATGGAAGAGGGGAAATAACATCGATCTATATTAAAACATAAAGGAGCTTACATCAATGGTTTGATTACCTTGAGTCCAAAGTTGCAGTCCTCTTTAGCCCTTGCTTTAGTTCTTCCTTCACCCTTACTCTATTGGAATTCCAATAACTTAAATTTACTCTCAATTCTTCCTCCCTTATCCAACCAAACCTCCATGCATAAATAACCCACCAAATATTTCCTCCATGTGATGAGATAATGTGTTATCTTTCAGATTCTAGAGAATTACTTAGGACATCCATTGACTGAAACACTAGTGATCTGCCACCTAGTCTTGGTTAACTAATCATTCAATCCAGAGTTGACTAGATATTCTCAAGTGGAGTGAATTACTCTTATCCACATGTGAGGCACACTCTTGGTGATGATTCCAAGGAAGGCATGCGCTCTTGTTCATAATTCCAATGTATGCATGCAAGAATAGATTTCACTTAGTCATGAAATAGGAATTATCTCCTAAAATCAAGAAATGAAGCACCCTTATTCCTATTTTGAACCAAAAAAAAAGTGTCTTTTGGTGCCTCGAAATGGCTCCGGAAGATTTTAGATGGTTTTTTGGACCCAAATTTCCAAATTTGGACTAGTCACTAAAATGTCTCTACAAGTTGATTCCTCCAAAATTTTCACCCATAAAGCATCGAGATAGATGAAAAATAATATAATGATCCAATCTGGACAAGGAAGCAACCTTCAACCATTTCTAATTCACCTCAATCATTGGACTACATAGGGTGAAGAGTGTACATGAGAAGGTTCAATGCTTTTTTTAGCCTTTAAAACACTAAAATAAATATACACAATACTTGGAAACAATTCATAAATTTAAAGATCAAAACAAGAAAAATAACCTCAATAGAAAGGTGTATGTAGTGCACTTGGCCACTATAAATGGGTTATTGGTATATGGGGCTTATGTTGGGCCTAAGTTGGTCGAAGTGATTTTTTCTAGCACAGTTACATTTTTGACACATAAATTTCTTTGATAAGCACATTGTTGACTCAAAAAATTTAGAAGCAACTGCATCAAACTCTATAGTAGACTATCTCTGAAAATTGGAGCTATAGCCTCGTATGAAAGGTTGCAGAGGCCAACACGTGATGGTGTGATTCCCTATGAGTGGTTGAAAAAAACTCTAAGAACCCTTTTAAGCAAGACTCCGTGAAGCAAAAAAGGATTAAATCTAGTCTAACTATAGAATTTAAAAACTTGTATTAAAAGTTGGGAAAATTCTTGAGTGGAATTTCCATTATGTTATGGAAATACTAGTGATTGGTAATTATTATGTTTTTCTCTGGTAGGGTGGTTAAGGTCCTACCAATAGTGGGGGTGAAGGTGTCTAAGATACCAATGTATGCATATGAATTCTGCTGAGAGTGTAATAACAATGAAAGGAGTAGGAGGTAGAACGCTTCACTCTATCAACATCTCACATATTCTTCTTTAGGTAGTATGCAACAAGCCCAAATAGGGAGCAATGGGTTGCCTCCATTCTTCCAAGTACTTGCATTATAGAAAACAATAATGTGGTTTCACCAAACCTTCAACATGTGGTCAAATTTTAAATGAATAATATGATATCCTCTAACTGAACTTACCAATAATAATAATAATAGAAAACATGATGCAAAAAAGTAAGCAAGTGAACTCAATTATATGGCGAGTCAAAAATAAATTATGTAAGCAAGATCAAATAGGATTACAATGGGAAACCAAGCTAGTGAGCAAGATTGTCTTCTCTATTTTCTCTTCTCATTGGTTCGTCCTCCTAGACTTCTCTCTTCTCTTCTCTAGTAATTGATGGTCAAGGAGCACGATGAATTTTAATGTAGGGACAAAAAATATTTGATCACTATAGCAATGGGAAAATAGAAGGATCGCTACCCACATTGACTTTTTCTTGAGGATTTTGGGTGCTTTATGAGTTAGTATTTCCTTTATGTAATTGCTTCTTAAGATAGTATGATGACCTTAGTATTTCCTAAGATTTTCTCCTTGTGCAATATCTTTTGAGTGATAATACTCACTCCCTCGCCTGACATACTAATATTGGACCCCATGAATTAATTGAGCTTTTGGTTAGTAGCAAAGCCTCCCTTAGGTCCCCAAAAATCCCTAATCTATTAGTTGGGCATGCTCTTTGAGTTGTCTACTTGGTCAAACTTTCCTTTGTCTTGAGTGGTTTTCATGCATGTTATAAATTACACTTTCTCTGTGAATATATACCACAAATGTGGTCCACTATTTGTGCTTTCTTGTGGTACAAAGGACTATTTTCTCCTTGGGAACTTGCAATTTGGCTTTGTCCCCGAAAATATGCAGAGTTAGAACCTACAAATTAAATTTTTTGAAGAGAATACCCTACCAATGCTAAGTACACTACATAGCTACACCCCTCAAGCATTCCCAAATATGTGTATGCCACACCTTTCCCATTATTAAATCTCTCTAATATCTTCTTCTCTTACATCAAAACCATGTCGAATTTCTAGCTCACTCGCTACACAGTGATATTATTCCACCTTCAATGCTTGTGGGCTCACTTGGATCTATTGATCCATTGTCTCCATCAACCCTCCACTTGTTTGGAGGATTTTATAGTTGGTGCATCCTCTTTACTAGTTTCTTCCTTAGGTGCATTATGAAGTTCAATTGTGGTGTCCTTATCCTTGTCCCTAGTCACATTTAATCAAACTTTGTGTCAACTCAAATGGAGCTTCAACATAGGCTTATGAGTGAGGAAGTAACCTTCTCAATTGAGGGAACTTGGGTCATATGTAAATTGAACTTACACTACAAGGAGAACACCTTATAGCAGAGGTTTTTAGTGCTACAAAATTTGGCAAAATTAAAAAAAAAACCTCAACTAGAACCTCCACTATTGACTATGGAGGTTTTAACAAATGTTCCATATAAATAAAAAATGTTGGACAAATAGAAGTTGTAGCGAAGGTTTTTTTATTTTTTTTGATCTTTTATTTATTTATTTATTTCCGTGTTGTGCTTGTCAAAACACACCGGTGTGGTATTTCCAAACATGCATCAGTGTGGTGTTGACAGACACACACTGATGCATTAATATAATACAAACACACCAGTGCGTTATTATAATACAAACACCTTGACACATTAATGTAATAACGAAACGCCTCGATGCATTTATAACTTGTTGATTAAGGTTGGTTGTCATTGATGTCAACCCTTGAAGAAATCCCCGTAGCACAAAGGTTTAGGTAATGGACCCAATATTGTTTGATGTAAATATGAGTCATTATTTTTTTGTCATGGTTTATAAGAAGTAAATATGGATGAACTCCAAAGTGGTCCCCTTATGGTGAAAGCCCTCACGGGAAGACGCTTTGTGGAGTAAGAGAACCCATGCTTAATTGTGAAATAACGAGATGAAGGAAAGTGAATTTGTCATAGAAAATATCCTAGATGGATAGGGCTTGTCATGTCATTTCCGGTGGTATGTGGAACGTCGCATAATTCCTCACGGTTAGAGAGTTATGGCCATGAGAAGTTGGAGATCCCAGGTTTGGGTAATGGACCCAAGTTTGTTTGATGGGTAACGACATGAGTTATGACATATTTTCAGACAATACTATTCTATATGGACATTACATGTCATGCCATTTCTGGTGGTATGTAGAACGTCACATAACTCCTCACGGTTTGAGAGTTATGGCCTTACGAAGTTGGAGGACCCTCATATGTCATCTAGAAGCCCCAAAAGGTCAAAGTAGTCAAAGTGGTTTAAGAGATTTTAAAAGGTAAATAATAAAGTGAAGTGATGAGTGTATTATAATTCAAAGTGAATTCAAATTAAATTATTTCAATAATAAATTTAATGGAGAAATTAGAAGTGGACCCAACCCTAAAATAAGGAAAGTGGGTCAAGTGACCTAGAAGATGTTTTTAAGGAAGCTACTTGGAGAGTATAAATAAGAGGCAAGGCTCTCTCATTTCAATCACACTTGAGAATACTGAATATCTATATTTTTCTGAGGTAACCAAAGGATATCTAAGCCGAAATTATGAGGAAAGTGAAGAAAAGAAGGCCAAAATGCAAGGAAGGACAAATTCTTTTGATGGTGCTTTCTAAGGTATGTTATTTACAGGTCATCTCACCATTTTCACTATAACTTTTTTTCTATAATGATTCAGATCCTGAAATTGCTATGAAAGTGAGAAAACATATCCAAGTGTCTGTGGTTAAAAATTCAGCTTGTGGGTCGTTGTATTTTGGGAGTTACACTCCGTGGAAAATAGGGTTTGTGGCCAGTCCTGAAACTAGTCAAAATCAGGTGTTTCGGGTAAAAACGTCATAGATTCTTCATAACAGATCCAAATTTAGTGAGACAAAATGTTTTGGTTAGTGTATAGTCTTTAGTATTCTGTTTAATAGTTTTATATCATTTCATCAAACATTTTGTGCGGGGCACGCTCTACAATGTTGCTCTCTAGAATAAGCCATAATTCAGAAATGTATGCCATTTTTGCTAAAACCTCTCCTTTTTGGAGAGGTTCCAAGTAGTGACACTTGGAGGAATTGCATAAAACACACTGAAGAAATTTTTGTATCAGTTTCAGATCTTTATACATTACAGGTTCAAAGTTATGATTACTTCAATTTAGGGTTGTTAACTAATCCAAAACTAGGCATGTGAGACTAAAGAAAAGTTTGATGAAAATGCCAGTCTCTTGTTTTTAAAGTTAAGGAAGGTTTGCAGGAATGTGATCACATACACTAGGTCTATTACAGAGCTACAAATCAGATTTGGATGATGAAATTGATGAGGGATTTTGGTTGTGGTACATGTTGAGTACATGGTTGAGACAAGTAATTGATGAGTTGGCGCACATACATGAGGTGTATAGTTGATGATGTTGGTACATATTAATGAGTCATAGTTGATGATGTTGGTACACTCACCTGTGACTCGTCCCAAGTCACTCTGATCTAACCAGTTCTGCTTCGAAGGCCTCGAACTTGGCTCAAGCTGCTTTGACCTGCTGCTGTGCAATGACCTCTTGCTCGATGAACTCTTGGATCACTGCAGTGTTCACGGGCCCTTCTAGGCGTTGTTCTACTGTGATGACAACTTGTTCTAGCTCCGATCCTCGGCTTTCAAACTCTATGAATAATTGGCATGCCTTATCTTGCACTAGCTAAAGCCTTTGAGTAACTTCCATCACTCTGCTTTGAATCGTATGGATCTGTTGCGGAGCGGTGCATTGCTCCTAAGACCACTTCATTCTTTCCATGACCGACAAGGCCTTCAACTATGCCTATAGTGTGTCTGCGTGCTGCTTTGCTTCCTTGATCTGCGACTCTAATGCCTGTAACTCTGGATTCTCGGTGAGGTTCTCATATGTTTGGGCGCTGCTGTTACTCAACTGCTTGCACTCCAAGGCAATAGATTTTAGTCTATCAATTGCATTGCGGGCAGTTGCTTCTCTTTGGTCTCTTACATATTGAGGGGTCTTAGGCATAGTGCGGAGTTCCAAGTCTGCTATGTGTTGCTGGATTACTTCTTCAAGTTGTGCCACCTGCTGTGGAACTCACTCTTCGGTCTTTACTTCTACGACTATCACAGAGTGAAGTGCTCTGTGAACCATTTCCTTTACTTTGAGTTGCTCTGCGATAAATTGTTCCTTGCTTTGCTGTAGTTGTTCTTTTTCTTCATCCCACTTCTCTTACAGAGCAAGCTTTTCCTATTCTGCAGTACTATGTTGTTCTACAAGGTCTCCCTGTACGTGTGCCCAAGCCTGGGTGGCTTGTGTTGTTTCTTCCTGAGATCGTCGAAGGCAAGCTTCGACTGTATCAACGATGCGGTGGAGTTGAGCTGGCTCATCTCCTAGTTCTGATGTTCCTGCTGATAGAGGCGTAGTGGAGACTGTGCGACTGGATTGTAGTGCCTGCTGCACTCCTTGGATCTCGTCCTTAATCCAATGGAACACCTCCTCCTGCTTAGTTTCTTGCTTCTCTGCTATCTCCAATGAAGCATCATTCAGGGCTGCTATGATTAAATCAAAGTCGTTGGAGGTGAAGATGGTCTGCATTTTGGTCATAGATGCTTTCAATTTCTTCCTAGAAGAAGTTTTCAGAGGGGAAACCTTCCTTTTCTTCAAGGGGTCCTCCTCGTCTCTAGGTGGTGTAACCTCGCCTTTCTTTTGTTCAACTTCTACGTCATCTATCTCTCTACCATCTCCTCCTTTCTCCACTGAGATGGAAGCAATCTTCATAGATGTGTTATTTAAATCATGGAACTCTTCGGTCTTCTTTATCTTTCTAGGTCCAAGTGTATCCGACACAATTTATGGACTGTCTAAATCAGATATCTCTGTAGGGTTTGCTGGAATGAGGAGCTCCGTCGACCAATCCTTGGTGATTTCTTCTAAGTCCTCCTCTGTCAGCTTGTAGTAAGATTGAAGTTGCTGCTTGTGCTCGTCAGCGCGTGCTGTAATATAAATGAAATGGCAGTCCACGCTAAATTTTATTAAAGGCTGAAACATGTGGAGAGTATTTGGCGTGATGCGAGGCTCAGACTGGATAGCTAACTTCAACTGATTGTAATATGTGTGGAATATGACATTTAACTGCCATTGCTTGTTCATGTCACTGGAATACCACAGTGCACTGAACTTCACGGCTGGAGGTTCAAAGGGCTCGATGTCCGGGAAGGTCGCACCTTCCGGTATCTCCCATGTGATGAAAGCAATCAAGATTAGAAGCCAACTAAAGTGGAACTCATATCCTTGATCTTTCACTTCCCTGTAGTCCAGTTCCAACTGGTTTATGAGGTACTTCACCCAATTCATTTGTAGGCCCTCCGCGCACTTCCCTGCGAGGTCGACTACAAAACCAGTGACTTGGGTGGGTTGGTTCTTGCAGACTAACTTTCCTGCGATCAATTGATAGGCTAGGCGCACTACGTTGCTTTGGATAGAAGCTACCTTGTAGCCTCACGTGCCTTTCTCGACATCGTCATAGGTGTCTTTTATCCTTTGAGATAAAGTGTGATCCATGGTTTTTCTGGGATAAAAATCCAGTGGGTCAGGGCCTTGCATACTCAACCCTGTGATCTGATTGATCAATGTCATATCCACTATGATATGACAATTTAACCACAAGTATCCACCATGATAATAGGACAACAGTAGTTTGACGCATGCATTCACTTCTTGGTGTCTTCCAAAGTGAGAAATCTTCATGACGTTGAGCAGTGTGGACTGCGCTAGGTTATGGGTCCATGACTGAAGGACGAGCTTTGAATTCTTTCCTTTTGTCCTGGTCAGGTACTTATGTGGGGCTAGCATGCTGTATAACTTCCTGCTGCCGAGGTTGAAGTTGCTAAACTTCAACGCTGCTATCTTTTCTTGATCTACGTGAACTGTGCGTATCCCCTTCGGGAGGTACGTAGTGACCAATTCGTACTCAAAGTCTCTAGGCACACTGTCTCGATTTATTGCGCTGCTCATAGGTGGTAGGTATGTGGGAAATATGCTTGGAATCAACTTAGCATTCGCAGGATCATATTTGTGTTTAGTTCACTTTTGGTTTTCGGTCCGCGATGGTTTGGCTCAAGTAGTGAATGGAGAGGTCGAAAATCCTCTTGTCGATGATGCTTTTAGATCGGTAGAAAATCCTCTCTCTGACATGACTCTTTCAGTCATCAAGTCGAGGAGTACTTCTGTTACTGATTCTTCAACTACGGTGAGCTCGTCGTACATACACACTCAGGATTAATAATATCGGGTTCACAATTAAATCAGATACTGCACTAGAATAAACAACAAGAGGGAAATGATCACTCTATACAATTCACTTGGTCTGCGGGCTCAAATTCTTGGTTAGCAAAAGTGTTCTTCGTGCATGGCGCGATGGGATAAATAGGCAACTCGGCAATGGTTCTCTTGTAACGGGTATGAAGCCTCATTAACTCTTGTTATGTTCTTTATGGCATGGTCCAACGGTCTCGTGTCGAGCTATTGATGCTTTACGATCCGTTCAGAGTGGTAGTCGAACGGATATATCGGTCCCAACGACTATATTGCCTTGCCATGTGTCACTATTCTGATATCCCAATGAAGCTCCATTTCTGCAAATTTTCTGTCTGCAAAGTTCCCTCTGGAACCTTCTGCAACTTAGCTCTCTTATTACTTTGCTTTCTAGCCTTCTTTCCAGTGAGCTTCATCTCGGTAGTTCTTTTTCCATTCTGATTCTTATCTTCTATGGTCTCAGTCACTTCGCGCTGTTGAGATTCTTTCCTAGGGTTTCGGGGTAATACTTATTCTTTGTCTGGAATAGGTACTTCAATATTCTATGAGTCTTCTAATATTCTTACAGCTTTGACATTCGGGTCTCTTGTGTTAAGTAGCTTCAACCTATTCTCCTATTCTTCAATCAAGTATGCGATTCTTCTAGTCATGAAATCTTTTAATTCTTGCTTCTTTTGATCCAAAATTTCTTCTTCTTCCTTTCATCTGGCTTGATCTCTGTCAATCCAAGGTTTTCCTATTAACATGGTAAATGGGGAGCTGTCTCCGACAAATTTAATAATATCAAAATTTTCCTCCGTCGAAGTTCCATTGGTAGTCATAGGTATATGGGTGAGCCTTCCACACAGGTTTACCAGTTTTCCTCTGAATAACCCTATTCCTCCTAATGAGGGAGTAATAGCAGGCCTCCCTATAGCTTACCAAGTTCTCTCGGTCATGACATTCACCTGCGTTTCCTCATCTAAAACACAGTCAATGTCGAAGTCTCCTATTCTTGCTTCGATGCATTCTTTTTCTTTGAAGATCTTTGATAATCTAAAATGTTGGTGATCATTCAAGGTTTCTTTCGTATGTAGCAATACTGTCTCTGATTCTTTCTGGGGGTCTGCTATAGCCTTAGTTTCTGGATCTGCCTTAGGGTTTTCTTGTCTTATATTCATACTTTCAAGCTTAGCAATCATTCTAGGGCAATCCAACACTTCATGGTTCATATCTTTGCAACAAAGACAACCAAGTCTTCTCCCAAGGCATGCCTTAGCAAGGTGTCCCGATTTTCTGCAGCTGTAATAGAGGGTTAATCCTCTTTTTTTTTTTTTTAATGATCCCTAACTTCTTCTGTACTACGCGCTAGGATCATAGGATCTAACCTGCAATAAATTCTTTTTGGGATCCTGCATCCATTCATTAGTCCAAACATTCTTTCTATGCATAGGTATAACATATGTTTCACTATTCTTATCAGATCTACTCATATCAAATCTTCTTTCATCTATTAATTCCCTAGTTTTCAAACTAGGACAGACTGTATTAAACATACCTAGATCCATACTCTAGAAACATAAATTTCCACTTATCTTACTTCTACAGAGCACAAAGCTTCCAGATCTAAAACTTTTAACTATTCTTACCTTTATTAGAGCACATAGCTTGCAGATCTTACCTCTTTTAATCATAAATTCTCACTTTTTCCTTTCTTAGGGCACAAAGCTTTCAGATCTTGCTTCTTTTCTTTAGATCCGACCTCTTTTCATGCTTCTTTCTTTTAGCACAGAGCTTTATAAGTCAAGTAGAATACTATGCACTAGGGCACAAATCTATGCACAAATCTTTCACCATTTCAGGATGATTCTTTGCACAAAGCTTCTTCTTTCTCAGTTCCCAACAATCACAGTTTCAGGTCCCAGAAACAGAACCATTTGTTGGCACAGGGGCAGACCCAGGGTTCAATGCTACAATAATGCACCAACAAAGCCCTAACTTCTGACCCTTTCGGCAAAACCTACGAAGCAGATGAAGTCTCACCCAAGGTAGTGGCAGGGGTGGTTGTAAGACTCAGGTGTTTGCAACCTTAGCTGGGACACAAATCTGTGATTATAATACTTAATAAAGTACTTAGCACTGTCAGTTCCTCAATATACAATATTTAATCACTTCACTAATAAAACATGGCTTCACAACATTCACACTGATATAATGCATTTAAGCACTTAGAATCAATAGATAGGTCAGATCTAGTAGATCAATCTCTCATTACATTCATATAGATCAGATCTAACATTCTTATACATCATTAGCACTAAGCATAAGTGTATCTATCTAATCATCTCTAAGCACTTAGGAAAAGAAGATATAAACACATCCAGATAAGCACAAAGAAACACAACATAATGTTTACGTGGTTCACCCCCACCCTAGGGCTACGTACACCAACTCTTCTTCTTTATTATCTTCATTTAATCGGTTACAATCATAGAGCCATCAAAATCCTACTCCGCATAGGGCAGGAGATTTGCGCAGCTTGCTAGATCCTTCTTCCCTACGTTACAACACAAAGCCTTCCACCATCTGCTACAAGGACCCGCACTTAGCTCTGCAAATCTCTTACAGTCATGCACAAATCTCTTACAGACTCTACTTTCACTTAACATACATTCACATTACATAGATGCACTATTCAACTTTTCTCTTCTTTCTATCTAGCCTAGGAATCTATTTATATATTACAAAATAGGTCTAAACATGGGTAAAACCCATGGGCCAACATCCCATTCTCGTTACATATTCCCAAAAACCCAAAAGGATCCAAAAGTGGGCTGAGATCTCGTCATCTCCGCTTCGTCTTGCACTCCTCCTTCGACAGGCTGTCGAAGTCCCCAAATAGGTCAATATGACCAAAAATCTCCCAAAACTTGGTCAAGGGCCAACACATCAATGTGATCAATTTATCCTGAGATACAGTGCATTTATATAGTGTGCACCCCGATTCTTGTGTAATTAGTACGTACCGATGTCTGTTTTACAATGTGCACTGAAGGGTAGTGAAATTTCGAATATTCGAGGTGAGATGTCGACACCATTATTTTTACTAAGCATCAATACATATATTATAGTAAATGCATCGGTGTGTAAATAATATTTAGAACCTTGATTTGCATAATAAACCTAGTGCACCGGTATGTTGTATAATTAATGTTCACTGATGCGTATGATTCCTTAAAACACATTTCTTTCTACATTATGTCACGCACCATCTACCGAGTTCAAAAGAATACAATGCACTGATATGTATATATTTTAAGTCTTTGTTTTTTACAATTTTTCAATTAATCATTTCAAAATCAAATATATATTTTATAATAATATTGTTTTATATTTTTGTTATTGCATTTCGATATAATGATTGCAACAATGCGTTATCCAACCAATTACACCTATGTTATTTGTAACAATGTAAATCATCCACATATTAATTATTTAGGAACACAACATTTTACAACATTCGACAATGCAATGAAATAATAATCCCATTTTATTATATATGAATCAGAGACCCATTGTCATACAAAACAAGACAGCGTAAAGGTCCACAATAATCAAATTGCAACCAATTTGTAATTGTTACACTTATTGGTAACATGTCCTCATGCAATTGAGACAATATTCAGAGTACATTAAACAAAATCCCTGATTTTCAGAGACAAATATTCCAGAACATACAACTTGCAGTAACATTCCATTATATTGATTGTCATTCATCAATTGAACTGTTGTCATCGTTCGAGTTACGTGCATGCCTAATTTCTTCATTAGTTGTAGGTGATATTGTACTTTATGTTTTCTTGATCGGCTTGTTTTTTATGTTTCACCCCTTCATCTTCTATCTACAAACATAGAAATAGAAATAAACTGTAACACACACACACACACACACACACACACACACACACACACACACACACACATATGTATGTATGTATGTATATATATACATACACATGATTGTGTAAATAATAAAACATACCTTAGCACCAAGTCTTTCATAAACAATACACATTATTTCGAAGCCATGCTTCATGAATTCTCTCATTATCTCCTCTATTGGCTGCATTCCATACTTTGTTTCCTCACTGCTACATATGTACGGAAAAACTGACACTGTACTTCGACAATATGGATAAAATTGGTCGTACCATCATATTTTAATTTTTTTTTTTTGTATATTTTTTTAAAATCCTGACATTCATCGATTATTCGATGACATGGTCTTTACCGTCGACTATCCGATGGTTACAGATGATAACTGTTAGATATTCAACGGTGTAAAGGGTAAATGATTATGCTTACCAACTATTGACAAAGTAAATATTTTTGTCCATTAAGAAACATCTCTCTGGTCAATAGTCATCAGATGTCCGACGAAAAAGTGATATATAATCTAAAAAATTAGAAATATTAAAGATGTTTGACGTTGTTCCTATACTAGTGATGATTTGCATAGGTTATAAGAGATATTTTTAGGTCGAAATACAAAAGTTTTTTATTTTGTTAATTGCATTAGAGATAGTTAAACTATAGAGGTTGATTTTTTAAGACAATGACCATCATTGAAAGTTTCGTAAGGAAAAATGTCACATAACATTCCTCCAGGGGGACAAGGCCGAGACTTGAGATCTGCATTGGTTGAGGCTTTGGGTGATCGAAAATGTTATTGCCCTTGTAAAAAATGCAGTGGCTATAATAGAAGGAGACTTTTGATAAAAATAACTAAAAAACATTGTAGTGAGTATGGACACATTGAAGGCGGGCATGAATATCATCCCTTGGTAAGTTATTCATTATATGTCTTTATATTGCATATTTTTTTGTAAACGTTTATATGTTAAATGTAGAATAAAAATAATGTATTTTTTTTCTTTATGGATATATTCTACGTAAACATGAACAAATAGAGAGTAATTTAAGAAGAGAAGAAGTATACATAAGATGTATATTTTAATTAGGGTTTAGGGTATGGTTTAGCGGTTAAGGGGTACAAGGTGTAAGAGGTGTGCTTCTCCAATTCATGGACATGGTATGGGGAGGAACTATAAATGTCGTAAGGCATACAATACGCTTTTAGGACTCCCAAACCATGCATAGGGTCTAAAACCACCATATAAGCCATTTAAATGAAATATTTGGCCTATGTGTAGTCATGATAATGACACCATTACAAGGTTGTAATTAGTAGAAATTATTCTTTAATTTGATCCCGAGCATAGTGACCTATGAATGGGGCCAACTTTGAAATTTTTCCAGTTTGTGCTTTTATGCACTGAAATTTGACATGGTTATAGTAGATGCATGCGTTGATGGTATGGGAGGGTTTCAAGACTCAAATATGACTCACACAAAGAATTCAACAATCAAATGACAAAATTAATGAGAACAAAAATGTTTCAAGTGTGAACAACCATTACATCTTTTACATCAGTCAAACAAGGAGACCTAATATTTTTCTTCACTAAAATTCGTGTGCAATTTGTATTTTATTAATAAGTTGTATGAAAAAGGAATGAACAAGAATTTCTTTGCTATAAAATAAAAATATTTTTTTCTCACTAGTGTACTTCATTCATCATATCTTGCATGCTTTTTTCCTCATTTCTAAGCCCAAAATCAAACCACTTTTTTGGATATTACACTTCTACAAGCTCATGGATTTCAAATTATCTAAATAAATTGGCATTGAACTATGAAATTATTGGTGGGTAATAAGCTTTGTGAGGTAGGTGGTGTAAAGCCCATTTATTATTCTTTGCAATTAATGTTTATTGCCGAATTTTGGTTTATATTCAATTACATTTTTTTTTAAATATCTCATTGCAGTTGTTAGAAATGGTTGCCCAAATCCCAAACCTATAAATTTATAATGTAAACCCCCAAGGCAATGCTCCACAATCAATGGAATATAATGCAAAAGGCCAACTAATAGAGTGATATCCAACCTAGTAATGTTGAGATATATATACCCACTTGGATGCTTGCTTGTCCAAATTTTAGATGAAATCATTGATATAATTACTTAAGAAAATGAGGCATTATCAATATTACCTCTTATAGAGAGAATACTTATCCTAAATGTATAGATGGTTTGGATATTATTGCAAGAAAAGAACTAAAGACTAGAAAACTAGAGGGCATATTTTCCCTTTTCATAGGCCCTCATATAGGTTAAATGTCAAACACTAGAAGACCTCATATATCTATCAAATGGTGCACTTATCAACCATTTATTGATAATTTGATGGATAGGTAATACACGGTTTTTAATGTGCGACCTCATAACAATAGGGAAATCCCAATATGCTTCTTGAGGAAAATGTATGGACAATGTGTTTTGGGGAAACTTGTTAACTATTTTCATCACTTAGAATTCCATGATGCTTGTTTGGATATTCCACACAACTGACCCAATGTGAGGCACCAAGATGATAAAAAAATACCTAATCCATTGACCTTGCTGGAATTCCCACTTCCAGAGGAGTTGCTTCCACAAACACAATAATAATTGCTCTAGTTGAAACAAATGATGGTATGTCATGACTAATGTTTTGAGGTATTAACTGTATGGTGTCATCATATACTAGCGGTGTAGGACCATCAACTCCAAGTTGGGCATAACACGACCATCTAATAGTGAGGGCATACTATCATATACCAATGGTTGTAGTTTTTATTCACATACATGAATGTTTTGTGGCTATAATTTCCATGGTTTTTTAGGAGATATTTCCCATGGTCGATTTGTAAGTGAGGTATGTATAATGATATGTTTTAATTTTATTGAATTTATAATTAGTTAAGTAGTTTATTTCACATTGTTTTCCCCTTATGGTGTGTGTGTGTGTGTGTGTACGGTGGATGCTCTGACTTCCCCTTCTATGTCTATGGGCTACTTACCCTATGGTAGAAACATCCAACAATGTATCTACTTTAGTCACATCCACAATTGTTGCTAAAATTTACAAAATGCACATGTGCATGTTATATTTCATATTGGATCATTATTAAATCATGTATCTATAAACTAGTTCAACATGACTTGGTGATTGTAGCCATTGGCTAGAGTACGTTTGTATTTTTATAATATTTGTTATATACACTAATATTACTTGATTTTTTGTAATTATAAGGGAATGATGCCCTAGGGCACTTCCCGTGGAGGAAGACATGTTTGTACAAGCACATGTTCAGGAACATGGATCAAATATTGAAGATCAAGTTAATGATCCTATGGAAGAATATGTTGATGCTAATAACACAGTTGAAGAAGATGCGACAAATATATTGATCCAGGAGACATTTAATAATGTTGGAATGGATGATGATGACGACCAGCTTGATGGTGTTTTTGATATACCTGTACTTGAGAAGGCAAGTCAACCTCTTTATGAAGGCTCCAAAATAAGTTTTCTCTCTGCTATATTGTTGTTGGTGAACTTAAAGGTTATGGATGGTTTGTCAAACACTTGTGTGACACAGCTGCTAAAGTATGTAATATATTTTGTCACACTTAGTACATGATGCTAAAGATTTTTATTTTTTGTCTATTTTTATTGTTAGTTGATTATGTGTAAAATTTGGATGCAATATGTACAATTAATATTCTTTACATTAATCGGTATTGATTTTTTATGTTGTAGATTGTTAGGTGAATTTTTGTTACCACCTTTAAATGTTTTATGCCACACATATCAATATTTACACACCATTATGAAATATATTGGAATGGAGTACCAAGCTAGTCATGCATGTCTTGATGATCATATTCTATATTATGGAGAACATGCGTCGAAAGAAGAATGTCTGAAATGTCAAATTAGTAGATATCAAACCGATCAAGTAACACAAAAGGTGCCTCACAAGGTTCTTCATTATATCCCCATAATTCCACATTTGTGGCAATTGTTCAGATGCAAAATCATAGCACATGTTATCGATTACCATGCAAAGAACAAAAGTAAATATGGTGTTCTTTGAATGCCTATCGATGGATCTCCATTTAAGAAGATAGAGGAAATATGGCCAAATTTTAAAGATGAACCTCATAATCTTAGGCTTTCATTGGCAACTGACAGTGTCAATCCATTTGGAGAGCTCACATTTACTTACTTAGTGTGGCTTGTTTTTGTTATCAACAATAATATTTCCCCATGGATGTCAATAAAGAGGGAGCACATAATGTTGGCAATGATTGTTCCAGGTATTTTCTTAGAATCATTTTTTTTAATAGGGTAACATCTCATTTGTCTTGTTTGTGTCATAATTTTATCTTACACTTTATTGTTTACTCATATATGTTAAATTATGTGATCTTATAATTATGTTTGATATTTTTTATTTACTCATATACGTAGTAATTATGTATTGTATGTTAAATCAATTAGGTAAGTACCAAGTCAAATATATGAATGCATATATCGAGCCTCTTATTGACGAGTTACTAGAGTTATGAAAGGGAATCACTATGTATGATATCTCTAGACCAGTAGGTGCACAAAGGGAATTTAAATTCCATGCAATGATTGTATGGACAATTCATGATGCCCCAGGGATAACACATTTCCGTGGTATGTTATAACATTACACTGCACTTTCATAGTGTTTAATTTTTTGAATTTCATATCATGCATGTTTTTTATATAATCCATTCATTAAACATACTTGAAATAATTCACGATATAAAATTGAATCCATCTCTTGTAGGTCTTCAAACAAAGGCTAAATTTCCATGTCCAGTTTGTGGTCCTAAGATGAAATCTTGTCGTTCAATAAGTTTAGGAAAGGAGGTGTTTGATGAGTATATACACTTCCTCTCTAATAACCATAGGTATTGAAGTACCGAGAAACATATTTTCAATGGTAAATATGAGAATGGATTAAAACCATGAAGAATGACACTTTGTCTATGGAGGTTGCAATATAATAGAAGTTTTCAAGGTATATTAATCGTATATCCTATATCATACATGAAATGTTTGTAATATTTTATTTTTTTATTGCATTTTTTTCATTATACTAGTTGAGAAGTATTGTTGCAATATCTTTAATTTATATGCTTCACCGTGAAGGTCGTCATTAAGGCATTAATAATGGGGCACATTTCCATGAGAAATGAAAATTTATCTCGTACAATTTAGTAGGCTCCCCTACTATGAGCACCTAGAAATTGTTCATTTGTTTGATACAATCCACATCGGGAAGATTGTTATAGAAACATTATGGCGAATCTTATATGGAAGGAGTGACAAAGAAAAAATTGTCAAGATTTGTAATGACATTAAGGAGGCTAATCATGCAATGCATCAAATAGTGATGCAGATGGCCAAAATATAAGCATACTTCCATGTTAGTTGACAGAGCAAATGATAAAATATAGACATGAACAACAAGATGATGGAAAAGGTTCACTATCCAACTCTAATGTATTCACACCAATGATACATATTTATAGTACAATGGGTGATGCCACCTCATAGAGATATTTTCTCTAGATCCTAAAGTCATGCATGATGACTAGGCTAGGAAATATTAACTAACTCATTAGTCATCACTCGAGGATATATTAATAACATCCTAAATGAATAATACAAATATAGGTGACAATTAGACTTAGTGATTGGTTAAGGTAAGCCATAGGCTAACATTCCCCCCCTCAATCACAATTTTGATCAATAATACCAACAATGAAGCATAAAATGGTATCAATTCCAAGTCTTCATAGTGAAACTCTTGAGATGAGCCTCAATGAAGCACTACTTGAAAAATCACCAATCTAGATGTTGAATGGTTCATCTGAAATGAATTGGAAGAGAGCTGAGATATGGAAGTGAAAAACTGCAATATCTGAACATTCCCCGATTGCTTGACAATTTGATCATTTTGCCAAGTATTTGAGTTAGAAGGATCTGATGTCTTCTACTAATTGGTGAACATGTAGTATCACCACTCTAATATCAACATATCATTGAAGTGATCTCTGAATCTATGGTTTGGGATAACCTATGACCAATTGATACCATGTATATAATGGTTTTTGGATGACCACTAACCAATTTTGACAATTTTAGGTGTCTAATAGCATCTTAATCATGTATCATGTGTATGATTCAATTGCAAGTCATTGAACCATAATTCTGCCAAAGTATGTCATCTACATACTGCAGTTGCCCATTTGGAAAATTTCATGCTCATCTGGCATATTTGTTGTCGAAAATTTCGGTTTGAAAACCATCTTCAATTCCAGATCATCAATTCCTCCCTTTCTCAGCTGAAAGGAGAGACCAAAAGTGGTTTCTTGAACCATATTCACTTGATTTTTGAACTCCCCCCCTTAAGGTACAAAAGAGTTACATCATTGTACTCCCTCTTCTAGGATCAAGAGAGTACCATACTTGTTCCTTTTGTATACAACACAAAGTGGGCATGTGGAAAAAGAGACATGTTATCTCATCCTGTGAGGGCCATGCTTGAAATCTATAGCATAAGGGGACCACTTATGTGAGGTACAAAAGGCTATGTGTTGCAATATTAGTCTTTATTAGAGATTGAATTCTACGGTAAGACTTATATAATCGCTTGGTTGTTGATGACCACTACCAAGGATAGATCCACTCATAGTGAATCTTCAATCTTGCATGTTTCTTCAGTGTTGAACATCTATCTGAAGAGTGGTTATGCTTGCCACAATGTTGGCAAGGATGGAGATCAAAACATTGATTCTCCATGTGACCAAATCGATTGCAATGTTGGCACTTCGAATTATGGTGCTGAATTTGAATAGGGGAAGTTAAAACTTTAGGTGAAGTTCAAACTTCTTGAAGGAATCCAACACTTTGGAACTTGATTGGTTTGGAATAATAAGGAATATGAAAGGTAACTTCCTTGTCATATCCAAGTCCTGTTCTATTCTTGTTGTAGTTGATTTCTTCCCAAGGTCTAATGATGGGTTTGGAAAGAGTATTCTTAACTTGTTGCTTTAAAATCTATGGAAGTGGATTTACTGTATGTTGCTGCAACATTGAAAGGTTTTCTTCACTAAACTCAAAATAAAACTCTTGAAATGTAGGTTCATGAATAGCTTCGTCTGTGTCTGCATATGGAGTTGTCTTACTGAGTTTCTCCTTCACCAACTATTGATAAAAAAACATCACGATCATCATCATCATCATCATAGAGAGGGTTGTGTTGAACAAAAAATGGTTCAAAACACTTCATTGGTTGTTGATTTTGGAGATCTATCAACTCATCATTCAGTAGTTGGGATTGAGATTGAATAAGTCTAAATCTAACTTTAGCTTCTGTCACTTGCAAACAAGTTAACACTGATTGAAGAGTTGCTTTGTTCAATATCACTATGTTTTGTTTAGTGGTGTTTATTAGAGTGTTCAATAACTCTAATAATTCTATATTTCACTCCATTTGAATGCACTCACTTGCACTTCTCATTCACTTTCTCTTAACGCTCGCTTGATTTTTCTTTATTCCAAGCAGTTGAGGGTGTCATATATAACCAAAAATGCACCCAAACTTGTGATTTTTACAATGATTTGAGTTTAAACTACTCAACCTTGTCAATTTCGACTCAAAATGACAATGAATCTTGGGTGTCGGGCTCAACCAATAATGCACCCAAAAAATTGCAATTCAATTTGATTTCAAAGATACAAGTAAACTTACAAAAGGACTATTTGTAAAGTACAATAAATCTTGATTCTAAACTTGAATTACTCTTTCAAATTTGAATGTGTTGTCGATCCTTTTGAGTCCAATTCTCCTTTGATTATGATCTTTTTTTGTTCGTTGTTGATGTGATTTAATGCTGCTTAATTGAGTGCTTTGATTGTGCTTGAATAACATGAATTATGCTTGAATTTCCATGCTTGTTGTGTATTTGTGTGTTGTGTTAAATGATATTTGCAATTGATTATGTCAAAACTAGACACAAACATCATAAACCAACCATGAAAAGATCACTAATGCACACTACGCAAGGTGTACCTAAGATCCCCTTATTCAATTTCGGGCGGATGTAGGACACAAGAGAAAAATAAAATATGATTTTATTATGATACAAGTTTGATATCACGCTTCTTTTCTCCTTCCATTTACAAAATTTAAGATGGAATGCACATCAAGCTTCTTTTGTCCTCCTTTACAAGAGTTCAATACAAAAATTTATACTTCATTGTTGCTTGATTACATTACTTTTGCTTGAATGTATGTGCATGGATAACAATAATCATGTGTGTTTGTTTTCCAAGTGAGATGTGTCAAAGACTAGACACAAATTAGCATCTTCAAGGAAAAAATCATCCACTAGCACAATCACAATCACACACAAGCGCAAATGTCCTTAAACCCCCTTATTCAATTTCTGGGTGGTTTAGAAAAAACATCCACCAAAAATCATCCTTTTATTAACTTGGCATGATTGAAAGTCTATTGTCCTTTGAATACAAAAACAACCATTGTGAAGGACTCTTATCTTTACTCTTTTACAAAAACCTTAAGGGCTTTCATTACAAAGGTTCAACTCTTGGCTCAAAAGAGACTTAGATAAAGTGATCAACCTCATAATTATGCCATAAAAGGCATTGATATGAAGATACCTTCTTAACAATGATAGCACAAAGTCGATATATTTTTTTATTTTTTTTGTGAAACTATTTATATTACACAAGTATCAAATCGATTTCAAGGCATTATAAAAAAAACAAAATTATTGAAATAATCACCTTGAATATCCACATTGGTTGCTGGGTGATCTCACTTTCTAGTTGGAAAATATGATGCATGGATCTAATCAGAAAATGTTAATCGATGGATTTTCACAGTGTGGTTTGATGAGGCGATTTTCATGTGGATTGCAATGGACCCATCAACAACTGCTATGTTGGAACGGGATAGCTTTGCCCCCTGCAAGTCGTCAGAAGCCATGGTACCAAGGTTTGGCCTAGTACATTTAATTGGGCAGAGGAAGCTGTCCAAGCCTATGATGTCACTGCACAAAAGATTTGAGTAACAACTTTGCATTGATTTCAACGAACTGGGCATGAACTTTCATTGTTTCTCAGAATCTGGGCAATGCACCAACATCTACAAAACATGCTTTCTTGGAATAAGCGAGGATTTTTTTGACCATCAACATGAAGCTCACATTCGTCGAAGGAACAGTTAAAAATGCACCCATTTTGGGTCAAATCGAGAAGATCAATCACAATTTGTTAATCCTCTCGACGACTTTGAAAACAAAATTGTGAAAAGAGCAAGATTGAACTCGTAGCTGGCATTCGTTAAAAAAAAATATCATGGAGAATGTCTTCAATGATCATATTTTTCCTAGATGATATATAAAATCCCGATCTTTTCCTTGATATTCATGGAGGCATGGAAGAAATTTGTGGGGTTGTTAGAATAAAACAGGATTGACAACAAATTTTGATTGAAAATAAATCACCATTTCCACGTAGAAACTCATCCAATATTTTAACTTCTCATCAGGAATGACAACAACTAAGTCTCTTCGACTGTTTAACAGTGGTTATTCTGTGAACGAGTAAGAGGGGTTGTTGCACAACAAGTTGACACAACGAACTTTGATCTTTGGAAAAATATGCCAACACTATCGATCCTCTTTCGAAGCATTTGAAGAAATTGTTCGTTCACATCTACATAATGAACATTATTTGCCTCTTGAAGAAAACATTCTCTGCCTCTTGAAGAAAACATTCTCTGCCTCTTGAAGAACTTTATGCATCAACGATTGTTTGTTCATTATTTGTGGTTGCCAGGATGGAATACGCTGCACGAACCGAGCATATAAGAACAAAACTAAAATCACACACCATACAATTAGCGATCGCTTCAAATATTTCAAACCAAATAAAAAAATCTCAAAATCTTCATGCCAAACAATTGCCTGCTACACATCCAAATTGCTGATTGCTGAACGCTAAATTGTTGTGTTCACTGGCAGAATGATAAATTGTTGATTGATGAAGAGAGCGGTTTTCATATCGAGGTGATTGTTGTGTATGTGTTATATTCTTTGAATGTGTGTGTGTGGGTGCGTCAGATTCAACAAATGCGTCTGACGATTTGTTATATTATTTTAGAAGATTTTTCTATTTTTAGCGGGTTTCTAAATTAATCTTGGATTAAGGGATTAGGGTTTTGGTAGCTACAAAATACCTAAAATATTGTATATATATTGTATGGTAAATGGTGAAATTAATACAATGAAGAATTGAAAGGTGTGACACCAAGTAAGGATGGTTTTCTCCCGGTTAAGGGTTTCCAACATAAATCTGTGTACTGTGTGTATGATCCATTCATTGATTTCTGTTTTGCTTAAGAATCTATATGCATTTCTTACTTCATAGGTTTAAAAACTTACAGTGCATAGATAATCATGTATAGTATGGTTTTGTATTGTCTGATCTACAGTCTGCTACTTCTTTCTGCACACCTAGAGAAAACCCACAATTTGTAATTTCTATTGATCTGGAATCAGATTTGGATGTTGGTTCTCACAACGTGGGAATAATAGATTAAATTGGCAGCAGAAACCAGTAACTATACGACAAGGGTGAATCACCAAAGATAATTTTGTGGATGAAGGCCATGATTACGTGCTAGATTAAAATCATAAGACTATCAATAACCCAAGTTCTGACCTTGAATAATCTGCGGATCTAGGAGTTGTAGAAATATATTTGTAGATATACAAAATATTCATAATGCTCAACATATCTCACCTCTTGGTTATTGATTGTATATATGGTAAATTATATTTTTGATGTCCATATCGTTGGTTTCTTTGGTTTTGCGTTGGCCATACCCGATTGCATGAAGGTGGAAGAGTGGTCACTCAAACACCAAATCGCTCCAACTCTAGCTGCTTTTTTTTTAATAGATGCTCATCTTAATATCAGAGGTTGCACCTTAGCTCTCATGGAAAACTACCATGGATATCAAGACTACCAGACCCTTAAGAACCATAAGAGGCTCTAATACCAATTGATAAAATATAGACAGGAACAACAAGATGACCAAAAAGGCTCACTAGCCAACTCTCATGTATTCACACCAATGGTACATATTTATAGTACAATGGGTGATGCCACCTCATAGAGAAATTTGCTCTAGATCCTAAAAACATGCATGATGACTAGGCTAGGCAATCTTAAATAACTCATTAGTCATCACTTGAGGATATATTACTAATACCCTAAATGAATAATACAAATATAGGTGACAATTAGACTTAGTCATTGGTTAAGGTAAGCCATAGGCTAACAACAACAAAGCAAGGATGTAAAAGAGGTTATTGAAAAAATTAAATTTCCCACTGGATTTTCTTCAAACATAAATAATATCTTTACAAAGAAAGGTGAATTACGTGGGGCAAAAACTCATGATTGGCATACCTTGATTAAGGTAATTATTTTGGTGTATATATTTCTATATTGGTGAAACATCTTGTTCGTGTTTTTTTTAATCTACTAATTTGTGACTAAATAATGATTCATTTTTTTTATGTCACAATATGTTCTACCTCTATCTCTCCTAGACAACTTTGACAACAATGTCAAACAAGTTATATATGATCTCGACAAATACATGAGGTAAGTGACAATTTATATGCAAAGTGTAATTTTTTCAATTTGTTGTACAACTTATATTTGACTGTATGTGTTTTACTTGTAATGTAGTACTATATACCTTTTCATTGAAACATGTGATTTGCTTGCACCATTTGTAGATGGTTTCCATCTAAATAAATCTATAAAGACGATATAAAATATTGGAGGTTACAAATTCCTTGTCTAATGTGTGAAATGAAAAAGTATCGACCTCCGACATTTTTCAATGCACAAGAACACTACCTTGTACACCAAGTTGAGGAGATTGAAAAGTGTGGACCTGTACACACAAGGTCAATGTGGATGGTTGAGAGTCACTTGAAATCATTAAAGGATTTGGTTAGACAAAGAGCATGTCCTGAGGGTTCTATGGTAGAGGTATATATGGTATATCAAACCATGGTTTATATTACTCAATATATTCCTAAAATATCTACAAGTATTAATGTGGATCATATTTGGGATGTCAACTCCATCAACAAATTTGAAAGGGAGCACGTACTAGGGAAAGGTAGAATGAAGAAAGTGACATGTAAGTAGATGGTGGAAATTTATTATACATTTGACTTTTTGTTTTTATGCATATCGTAATTATTTAATTTTTAGTCTTCATGCATAATCCATTATTATGAAGGCATACCATGATAACTGATTATATGTGACATATTTTTTTATTTCAATACAACTGGTCGAGAGTGGGATGAAATACATTTATACATTGCAAACAATATTGATTGGATGAAGGTATGGATTGAACGATGTATACAATCTAATAATGGTAGGTTATCATGGTTTGGTGTGGCTACATTGGTCAAAGAAGCTAAACGTAAAGGAGATACCGATCTTACACAGAGGGAAATTGATTTAGCATATGGTTTAAGAGATAAACATGTAAACGTATTCACCCATACTATTTAGTATTTTTTAATATTATATTGGTGTACATGGTGTGATTTTTTTCTTATAAATTTGCATAATTTCCAAGTATAAATATGTTTATCAATTGACAATCCATTTTTTACGTGTCTGACATATTTCAGTTGAAACACCACAAGGCTATGTGGTGTAATGGCCGCAAATTTCACATAAAAAAGTTGGATGAAAATATGTAAACTTCTGATAATGGGATAACTGCAATATTTCAGGTTACTCATGTTTCCTCTATAAGTGGGAGACATCCATAAGTCTCTAAAAATCGATACTATGGGTTTTTGGATGATATGCTTGAGTGTGGCTTTAAATCCTTCAAATTAGTTCTGTTTAATGTCAAATGGTACATGCTACGAATGAATGAACTTGATCCTGATAGAACTGTTAATCAACATGACAATGGATTTACCATGGTTAATACAAGGAATTTTGAGCCAAGATCAGAGGCTTATGTTCTTCTTAGCTACTGGAAACATGTATTTTACTCAAAGGTTCTAGGTAGAGGGGGTTGGTCATATGTTGTTAGATATGATCCAAGAGGAAGGCCAATAAAGTATAATGTAGCGGAAGAAGATGATATTGAAGAAGAAGATGATGTAGATGAGAAATTAGTTCATATGTTAGATGAAGACGTCGTAGAAGTTGAAGGAGATGTTCTAGACAATGTTTTGGATGAAGATGATATCGACGATGTTTTAGATGAAGAACTTGAAGAAGTGGAACCAAATGTAGGAGACAATGTTCATGATGATGATATAGACGATGATATGATTGGAAATGACGACATTGATGATGATGTTGATATAGCCAATCCATACAACATCAATTTTGAAGTGGATGATACAGATGTTGTGTTGGATGAACTAGAAGAATATTTATGATATATGAATGTTGAAATGTAGGAGGTATGCATTTATATGTGTTCAGTTGATTTGTTCTCTTTCATTTACCTTAAATGTTTGCAATTTTCTTATAATTAGTTTCTATGTTTGATTCTTACTATATTACTTTCAAATATTTTATAGTAGATAAATTGGGTATTGGGTAATCGAGAGTGATGTCAGGAGGGTGGGGGGGGGAGGGGCCATATGAGATTCCACCTTCATGTGGTTGGCCTTGTTCAATAGAGAATATATTATTCTTGAAACCAAGAGAAGCTCATTCAGTTTTATACCATCATCTCCAAATTTAACTTTGGTTCATCTAACAATTTTCAAGGTTGTACATTAATTACCAATTACTGGAAATTATTCTTTTATTGGACCCCGTGCAGAGTGACTTGTGAATGGGGCTAACATTGAAAATTTTCCAATTTGTGCTTGTTTGCACTGAAATTTGACATGGTTATAGTAGATGCATGTGTTGATGGTACAAGAGGGTTTTAAGACTCAAATACGACTCACACAAATAATTTGACAATCAAACATCAAAATTAGAACCTAATTGTGAAGGAAATGAAGTTATCCATGCTCATCGTATTTGTCATCGTCATTATCATCGTATTGCGACGAGGCCATTATCATCATATTGAAAATGGGCGCCCCATGGTGACCATGGTCACCCTCAACATCTCCATGAAAATATCTCCATGAATTGGACCTACTCCTTCATCTACAAATTCTTTAATTCCATACAAATCAATTTTTAGGCACCATTACCACTTCTTTTTCAAAAATCTTAACTTTGACTAACTTAGAAATTTCCACGAACAAACTCACCTGAATCATTCCACGAACAAACTTAGAAATTTCCATGAATAAACTCACTTGAAGGAAACAAAAAAATGACATTAATGTACTAGGGCTAGAGATGGGAAAAAGTGACATGTGAATGGGGCCAACGTTGAAATTTTTTCAAACTGTTTTTGTATGCACTAAAATTTGACATGGATACAATTTTCACATGTCTTGATGATATGGGAGGGTTTCTAGACTCAAATATAAATCACACACCCACTCTATATATCCGATCTCGTCCTTGTTTCGTTTGAAATTTCTTAGATTAATGTCATGCATGAAACTCCCAACATACCCATCGTCATGGTCGTGCTCTTTATATTCATCATCATGGTCATGCAATATTTTACAATGGCCTTATTCTTTTAACTAAATTTAGTGCCAAAACCATTTTTACACTTCCACCAATTATTAATATCATGTGCTAACTTAGCCTTTTGAAAGGCATCTTCACGAGTGTAGATTTCAAACATCTCAAAATCTTTCTAAAATGGCACAATTAACTCGACATCGAACTCTTGTTTATCACTTTGAGTTAAATTGTATAGTTGTTGAACTCTTAGATACACACATTTAATTTTTGTTTATATTTTTGTCATGGGTGCTACTAATATTGTTGTTCTTTCCAATAGTTGATATTATACATGCTTTGAATAATTGTGTAAAATGTGGTGCATTGAGTATTTGTTGTGGGGTATTCTACCCTACGGACTAGCAAGCTAGGGCTTTAAACTTGCATGCAGATCATGACCCTTCTTAAGCTTACTTTTAACCTTCTACCCAAATCTAAAACCCCTTTTCTCAGGCAAACATGGGAGGAATCAACTAACCTTTTTATCGATGGTTGAAGTAGATCCTCCATTGAGCTTTTATCCCCTTGCTGCAGCTGCTCCTTCCAAAAAGCTTTTCTGCAATCAAGACAAAACTATGCACGCATGCTACTGATCTACTAGAGGGTTAGAGATTAAACACAAATCAAATAACGTAGATAAGACTCATGTATTTGGGACGAGAAAAGTATCTTTTTCATTAATCTCAATATGAATCAACTTACAATCATTTTAGAGACCGGCCACCGTTCCTCGATCCTGATTCTGGGCTCCTCCTCTTCTTTTGTCCTCCAACTGCTTTGCTTGAATTCTCCTAAAGTTTGAGGAAAGGCTAAAGGGTTGGGACAAAATGGATTCGGCAATTGGGCAGAGTTTCTTTGCTATGATTTTTCCTCCTTTGAATAGTACCCCTACCCCTTCTTTTATAGGCTAGAAGGAGCTAGGGTTTTAGTCGAACTCTCGGCCATGCATGGCTGGGAGTTCCAGTTAACTGACCCAAAGCTTTTCGTCCCGGCGGAAACTTTCCTGATTTTTTGCTTTGTTAGGTAAACGCGGGTTGTAGTGGGCTAGCCCGTGTCCACCGCATGCAGTAGAAGGCCAGAAAGCAGTCCACTGCGCCCAGTGAGAGGTTAGGGCGCGGGTTGCTTGATTTAAGTGGTTTTTCAAGGTTTTATTCAGCATGGCTTTGGCAAGGAAGAGACATGAGTTGGCCTGATGCCAGGTAAGCCTGTGTGGTGCATTTTAGGGTTA
>ML834501.1:77400-104194 GCA_009831015.1 Picea engelmannii | reverse complement strand
AAAAAACCTTCATTTGGGCCCTTAAAATGGCCTCGGAAGTTAAAAAATGCTAAAAATAGTAAATTGCCAAAATTGCTAGAAAACTGTTTTGAGCCAGTCGAAAAAGGTGGTTGGCCACTGATATCCACCTAGATCAATCCTCCCTCCTTAGGAAGCAATAATATCCATTGCATTGATTTCCCGGGGGAGAAGGAAAAATGTTTGTTGGATCTGCATCTTGGTGAGCTGCTTGCCTTGCTGGAGACGTCGCGTTGCAGTTTGTGGAAGTTTGTCACGAACCTGTTGAGGCTGACGTCGTTCAACAAGTCGGGCTACATGAGAGGATGATGTGCAGAATGAATCTTTGCACTTTGCTACAACCTTGTTGACTTGCTTCTGTTTGATAGAAGGTGCTTGGGGTGAGGCTGTAGTGGTTGCAGTGTCCTTTTGTTCTCCTTTTGAACATATTGTGAAGAAGATAAATTTTGCAGTATGAGATACTACCCTGTGGAACTTTTTAGGTGGAGGAGTAGTTGGAACTACCTATGGTATTCTGTAGAGATGATCCCCCAGAGAAACAATGACACTGCGGGGTCAAGACTCATAAACAACATGGCGCTTCCAATATATGGTTGGCTCAAGAGAACATCACAAACATCCAGTGGGGAAACATCGCATAATACCTCATCCTTGAAGGGTCAGATTCCGTATGAAAATCGACATTGTTGGCTGACACGAAGATCTCGTCCTTCGCAAAGCCACCCGATGTTGTATGGCTGCGGGTGTGGTGTTGTCGATAGTCCCAACTATTTGACGACCTCTGTTGAGATGAGGTTCTTCTGGCTTTCGCTATCAACAATAAAATGCAGCGGGGTCCCCTTCACCCTCATCTGTGAATGAAAAATGCGCTCCCCCTCTTCAGGATCTGTTGGTTCTTCTGGTTGAATTGCTGCAGTCGCGACAATAGCAGTGGGGTCCGCGTCAATGATTTGTCCTTTACCATTATTTTTAGAATCGGTTTCTGAATCAAGGTTCGGCTCATTGTCTTTGATCTCAGACACTAATGATTGTTTTGAGCGCCATTCATAGGTGTTGTGCCAGGGGATTTTGTGGAACTCGCACCATTTTCCGGTGTCCTTCTTTGTCTTTTCCTGACCCTTCTTTTCCTGTGTCTTGGACTGGTTTTCAGGAGACTGTTTATTAGGGATGTCTTTGTCATACTTCGGTTGTTGCAGATTTGGATACCCGAACTCCCGTTTGTTGTGGTGCTTAAATTTCTGCTCGATTTTAACAACATATCGATAAGCAACTACGAGTGTTGAGATGTACAGAAAATTCATTTCAGTATGGATGTATCTGTGTAGAGCCCCACGGTATTTAAGAACCAAATGTCGCTTAGAGTCTTTGATACCCAGATTGGTGCGCAAGGTATGGAAGGTATTGGTGAACTCCGGAACTGCTTGGCCCCTCTCTTGCTGCAGTGTGGTCCATCTCATGTTATGGTCCTCATAGTTGCCAACATGGTAATATTGTTCCTTTACCTCATCCATAAAAAAATCCCAAGTGGGATCGATCCCATATATTCTAGACTCCTCTATGGAACTTTGGTCCCAGTAAGTTTCCCACCAATGTCTGACATGAGGGACATATTTAAGGAGTGCGAAGGTGATCTTTTATTTGTCGGAAAATTTGTGAACAGAGAAATAACCTTCTAGCAGATTTAACCATTTGTCTAGGGCTTCTGCATCTATCTGTCCTTCAAATACAATAATATCAAAATTAACTTGTACCTTGAAAGGAGAGGTGCCTCCAAAGTGGCCGCTTGATGAAGATGCACCTGTTTCTATCGACATGCATTGAAGTATGTGGGAAAAATTCTCCATTATTTCGTCCCTATGTCGCCTAAGAGCTTGCTCAAGCAATAGACTGATAGGATCGGCTGCTCCGTCGTTTTTATTTTCTTCCGCCATTGAGGGTTTCTTGGGTGTGAAAGAGCGATTGTCCTCAAGAGAGACAAGCTCAAGACCCAAATTTCTATACTCAGGCCTTATCGGGGACATGCACTGAAACAAACGACCAAGAACAACCTGCTCTGATACCACTGATCCAGATTATTTTCGACACGGAATGTGAGCGGAGATATAATAAAGAAATGAACAGAGATATTCCAGATATTCAATAATATAACATAAATGTTTCAAAGATGCAACCATCAACTCAAATATATAGTAATACACGATTTCTATCAATGAAAGAAATGTACAGAGACTGAAAAAATACAGAATGAAAGACTCGCTAGAATGGTGGCAGCTTATCTGTGATAAGAGATGCGACAACTACTCACATTCGCAAGAAGATGATTACAATGAGGCTCTGAAGGAATTTTTTACAATAAAGAAGAATGCCAAAAGTCCCAGACATCCAAAAACCTAACCCTAGGAGATGAAGCGCCAAAAGTCATGTGGGCTCTGTTTGGGTAAGTGAGTACATCAACTTCCCGGGGTCGTAACTTTTGCATACGATCTCCGTTTTAGTCGTGTGATAGCTCGTTGGAAAGGTATTGTCGAGGAGATTCATTTTGGGTGCTCAATCATGTATTTAGTTATCATTGAGAACCTATATCTCAAAAAAACTTCATTTGGGCCCTCAAAATGGCCTCGGAAGTTAAAAACTGCCATAAATAGTAAATTGCCAAAATTGCCAGAAAACTATTTTGAGCTAGTTGAAAAAGGTAGGTGGCCACCGATATCCACATGGATCAATACTCCCTCCTTAGGAAGCAATGATATCCATTGCGTTGAGTTCCCCGGGGAGAGGGAAAAGCGTTTGCTGAATCTGCATCTTGGTGAGCTGCTTGCCTTGCTGGAGAGGTAGCACTGCTCAGTTTATGGAAGTTTGTCACGAACCTGTTGAGGCTGAGGCTGTTGAACAAGTCGGGCTACACGAGAGGATGATTTGAAGAATGAATCTTTTCCCTTTGCTACAACCTTTTTGACTTGCTTCTGTTTGATAGAAGGTGCTTTGGGTGAGGCTGTAGTGGTTGTAGTGTCCTTCTGTTCTTCTTTTGAACAGATTATGAAGAAGCTAAATTTTGCAGTATGAGATACTACCTTGTGGCACTTTTTAGGTGGAACAGTAGTTGGAACTACCTCTGGTATTCTGTAGAGATGACCCCCCAGAGAAACAATGACATTGCGGGGTCGAGACTCATAAACATGATGGTGCTTCCACATATATGGTTGGCCCAAGAAAACATAACAGACATCCAATGGGGAAACATCACATAATACCTCATCCTTGAAGGGTTGGATGTCGTATGAAAATCAACATTGTTGGCTGACACGAAGATCTCATCCTTGGCGAAGCCACCTGATGTTGTATGGCGGTGGGTGTGGTGTTGTCGACAATCCCAACTGTTTGACAACCTCTGCTGAGATGAGGTTCTTTTGGCTTCTGCTATCAACAATAAAATGCAATGGGGTCCCCTTCACCCACATCTGTGAATGAAAAATGTGCTCCCCCTCTTCAGGATCTATTGGTTCTTCTGGTTGAATTATTGTGGTCGCGATAATAGTAGTGGGGTTCGCGTCAATGATCTGTCCTTTACCATTATTTTCCGAATCAAATTTTGAATCAGGGTTCGGCTCTTTCTCTTTGATCTCGGCCACCAATGATTGTTTTGAGCGACATTCATTGGTGTTGTGCCAAGGGATTTTATGGAACTCACACCATTTTTTGATGTCGGTCTTTGTCTTCCCCTGACCCTTCTTTTCCTGTGTCTTGGACTAGTTTTCATGAGACTGTTTGTTAGGGTCGTCTTTATCATGCTTCGGTTGTTGTGGATTTGGATACCCGAACTCCCGTTTGTTCTGGTGTTTAATTTTCTGCTCGATTTTAACAACATATCGATAAGTAGCTCTGAGTGATGAGATGTCCAGAAAATCCATTTCTGTCTGGATGTATCTGTGTAGAGCCCCATGGTATTTCAGAACCAAATGTCGCTCGGAGTCTTTGATACCCATCTTGGTGCGCAAGGTATGGAAGGTATTGGTGAACTCCAGAACTGCTTGGCCCCTCTCTTGTCACAGTGTGGTCCATCTTATGTTATGGTCCTCATAGTTGCCAACAAGGTAATACTATTCCTTTACCGCATCCACAAAAAAATCCCAAGTGGGATCGACCCTGTATATTCCAGACTCCTTTGTGGAACTTTTCTTCTAGTAAGTTTCCCACCAATGTTTGACATGAGGGAGAGCCTTAAGGAGTGCGAATGTGATCTTTTCTTTGTTGGAAAATTTGTGAACAGAGAAATAACCTTCTAGCAGATTTAACCATCTGTTTAGGGCTTCTGCATCTATCTATCCTTGAAATACAAGAATATCAAAATTAACTTGTACCTTGAAAGGAGAGGTGCCTCCAAAGTGGTCACTTGATGAAGATGCGACTGTTTCTATCGGAAGGCATTGAAGAATGTGGGAAAAATTATCCATCATTTCGTGCTGCTATCGTGTAAGAGCTCGCTCAAGCAACAGACTGATAGGATCGTCTGCTCCGTTGTTTTTCTTTTCTTCTGCCATTGAGGGTTTCTTGGGTGTGCGAGAGTGATTGTTCTCAAGAGAGACAAGCTCAATACCCAATTTTCTATACTCAGGCCTCATCGGGGACAATCACTGAAAAAAAAGACCAAGAACAACCTGCTCTGATACCACTGATGCAGATTATTTTCGGCACGAAATGCGAGCGGAGATATAATAAAGAAATGAATAGAGATATCGTAGATATTCAATAATATAACATAAATTTATCAGAGATGCAACCATAAACATAGATATACAGTAATAAACGATTTCTATTAATGAAAGAAATGTACAGAGACTGTAAAAATACAGAGTGAAAGACTCGCTGGAATGGTGACAACTTATCTCTGAGAAGAGATGTGACGACTATTCACATTCACAAGAAGATGATTACAATGAGGCTCTGAAGGCCATTTTTACAATAAACAATAATGCAAAATTCCTAAACTATGAGACTCATAAACAACATGGCGCTTCCACATATATGGTTGGCCCAAGAGAACATCATAGACATCTAGTGGGGAAACATCACATAATACCTCATTCTTGAAGGGTTGGATTCTGTATGACAATCGACATTGTTGGCTGACATGGAGATCTCATCCTTGGCGAAGCTACCCGATGTTGTATGGCTGCAGGTGTGGTGTTGTCGACAATCCAAACTGTTTGACAACCTCTGCTGAGATGAGGTTCTTCTGGCTTTTGCTATCAACAATAAAATGCAGCGGGGTCCCCTTCACTCATATCTGTGAATGAAAAAGGCACTCCCCCTCTTCATGATCTATTGGTTTTCTTGGTTGAAGTGTTGCGGTCATGACAATAGCAGTGGGGTCCGCGTCAATGATCTATTCTTTACCATTATTTTCAGAATCGGATTTTGAATCAGGGTTCGGCTCTTTGTCTTTTGATCTCGACCACCTATGATTTTTTTGAGAGACATTCATCGATGTTGTGCAAGGGGATTTTGTGGAGCTCGCACCATTTTTCGATGTCATTCTTTGTCTTCCCCTGACACTTCTTTTCTTGTGTCTTGGACTGGTTTTCAGGAGACTTTTTGTTAGGGCCGTCTTTGTCATACTTCGGTTGTTGCAGATTTAGATACCCGAACTTCTGTTTGTTCTGGTGCTTAAATATCTGCTCGATTTTAACAGCATATCGATAAGCAGTTATGAGTGATGAGATGTCAAGAAAATCCATTTTTGTCTGGATGTATTTGTGTAGAGCCCCATAGTATTTTAGAACCAAATGTTACTCAGAGTCTTTGATACCCAGCTTGGTGCGCAAGGTATGGAAGGTATTGGTGAACTTCGGAAGTTCTTGGCCCCTCTCTTGCCGCAATGTGGTCCATCTCATGTTATGGTCCTCATAGTTGCCAACATGGTAATACTGTTCCTTTACCGCATCCACAAAAAAATCCCAAGTGGGATCGACCCTGTATATTCCAGACTCCTCTGTGGAAATTTGCTGCCAGTAATTTTCCCACCAATGTTTGACATGAGGGAGAGATTTAAGGAGTGAAAAGGTGATCTTTTCTTTGTCGGAAAATTTGTGAATAGAGAAATAACCTTCTAGCAAATTTAACCATTTGTCTAGGGCTTCTGCACCTATCTATCCTTCAAATACAAGAATATCAAAATTAAATTTTACCTTTAAAGGAGAGGTGCCTCCAAAGCGGTCGCTTGATGAATATGCGCCTGTTTCTATCGGAAGGCATTGAAGGATGTGGGAAAAATTCTCCATCATTTCATCCCACTGTCACGTGAGAGCTTGCTCAAGCAACAGACTGATAGGATCGTCTGCTCCGTCGTTTTTATTTTCTTCTTCCATTGAGGGTTTCTTGGGTGTGCGAGAGTGATTTTCCTCAAGAGAGACAATCTCAATACCCAACTTTCTATACTCAGGCATCGTCGGTGATATGCACTAAAAAAAACGACCAAGAACAACCTGCTCTGATACTACTGATCCAGATTATTTTCGACACGAAATGTGAACGGAGATATATTAAAGAAATGAAGAGATATATCACAGATATTCAATAATATAACATAAATGTATTAGATATGCAACCATAAACACAGTTATACAGTAATACACGATTTCTATTAATGAAAGAAATGTACAGAGACTGTAAAAATACAGAGTGAAAGACTCGCTAGAATGGTGGCAACTTATCTCTGAGAAGAGATGTGACGGCTACTCGCATTGGCAAGAAGATGATTAAAATGAGGCTCTGAAGGAATTTTTTACAATAAACAAGAATGCCAAAAGTCCTAGACATCCAAAAACCTAACCCTAGGAGATGAAGCGCCAAAAGTCATGTGGGCCCCGCTTGGGTAAGTGAGTACATCAACTTCCCGGGTTTGTAACTTTTGTATACGATCTCTGTTTTAGGCCTGTGATAGCTCGTTGGAAAGGTATTGTCGAGGAGATTCATTTTGGGTGCTCAATCATGAATTTGGCTATCATTGAGAACCTTTATCTCAAAAAACCTTCATTTGGGCCCTCAAAATGGCCCCGAAAGTTAAAAACTACTATAAATAGTAAATTGGCAAAATTGTCAGAAAATTGTTTTGAGCCAGTTGAAAAAAGTGGGTGGCCACCGATATCCACCTGGATCGATCCTCCCTCCTTAGGAAGTAATGGTATCCATTGCATTGAGTTCTCGGGGGAGAGGGAAAAGCGTTCGCTGAATCTGCATCTTGATGAGCTGCTTGCCTTACTGGAGACGTCGTGCTGCTCAGTTTGTGGAAGTTTTTCATGAACCTGTTGAGGCCGAGGCCATTCAACAAGTTAGGCTACACGAGAGGATGCTGTGTAGAAGGAATCTTTTCCCTTTGTTGCAACCTTGTCAACTTTCTTCTGTTTGATAGAAGGTTCTTTGGGCGAGGCTGTAGTGGTTGCCGTGTCCTTTTCTTCTTTTCAACAGATTGTGAAGAAGCTAAATTTTGCAGTATGAGATACTACCTTATGGCACTTTTTAGGTGAAACAGTAGTTGGAACTACCTCTGGTATTCTATAGAGATGACCCCCCATAGAAACAATGACACTGCGGGGTTGAGACTCATAAACAACATGGCGCTTCCACATATATGGTTGGCCCAAGAGAACATCACAGACATCCAGTGGGGAAACATCAGATAATACCTCATCTTTGAAGGGTTAGATGCCGTATGACAATCGACATTGTTGGCTGACACGGAGATCTCATCCTGAGTGAAGCCACCCGATGTTGTATGGCTGCGGGTGTGGTGCTATCTACAATCCCAATTGTTTGATGACCTCTGCTGAGATGAGGTTCTTTTGGCTTCTGCTATCAAAAATAAAATGCAGCGGGGTACCCTTCACCCACATCTATGAATGAAAAAGGTGCTCCCCCTCTTTAGGATCTATTGGTTCTTCTAGTTGAATTATTGTGGTCGCGATAATAGTAGTGGGGTCCGCGTCAATGATCTGTCCTTTACCATTATTTTCAGAATCGGATTCTGAATCAGGGTTCGGCTCTTTGTCTTTGATCTCGGCCACCAATGATTGTTTTGAGCGACATTCATCAAAGTTGTGCCAGGTGATTTTATGGAACTCGCACCATTTTTCGATGTCATTCTTTGTCTTCCCTTGACCCTTCTTTTCCTATGTCTTGGACTAGTTTTCATGAGACTGTTTTTTAGGGCCGTCTTTATCATGCTTCGGTTGTTGTGGATTTGGATACCCGAACTCCCGTTTGTTCTGGTGCTTAATTTTCTGCTCGATTTTAACAACATATCGATAAGTAGCTCTGAGTGATGAGATGTCCAGAAAATCCATTTATGTCTGGATGTATCTGTGTAGAGCCCCATGGTATTTCAGAAACAAATGTCGCTCGGAGTCTTTGATACCCAGCTTGGTGTGCAAGGTATGGAAGGTATTTGTGAACTCCGGAACTGCTTGGCCCCTCTCTTGTCGTAGTGTGGTCCATCTCATGTTATGGTCCTCATAGTTGCCAACAGGGTAATACTATTCCTTTACCGCATCCACAAAAAAATCCCAAGTGGGATTGGCCCTGTATATTCCAGACTCCTCTGTGGAACTTTTCTTCCAGTAAGTTTCCCACCAATGTTTGACATGAGGGAGAGATTTAAGGAGTGTGAAGGTGATATTTTCTTTGTCGAAAAATTTGTGAACAGAGAAATAACCTTCTAGCAGATTTAACCATCTGTTTAGGGCTTCTACATCTATCAATCCTTCAAATACAAGAATATCAAAATTAACTTGTACCTTGAAAGGAGAGGTGCCTCCAAAGTGGTCACTTGATGAAGATGCGACTATTGCTATCAGAAGGCATTGAAGAATGTGGGAAAAATTATCCATCATTTTGTCTCACTGTCACGTGAGAGCTCGCTCAAGCAACAGACTGATAGGATCGTCTGCTCCGTCATTTTTATTTTCTTCTGCCATTGAGGGTTTCTGGGGTGTGTGAGAGTGATTGTTCTCAAGAGAGACAAGCTCAATATCCAACTTGCTATACTCAGGCCTCATCGGGGAAAATCACTGAAAAAAAAGACCAAGAACAGCCTGCTCTGATACCACTGATCCAGATTATTTTCGGCACGAAATGCGAGAGAAGATATAATAAAGAAATGAATAGAGATATCACATATATTCAATAATATAACATAAATTTATCAGAGATGAAACCATAAACACAGATATACAATAATACACGATTTCTATTAATGAAAGAAATGTACAGAGACTGTAAAAATACAGAGTGAAAGACTCGCTAGAATGGTGACAACTTATCTCTGAGAAGAGATGTGACGGCTATTTGCATTCACAATAAGATGATTACAATGAGGCTCTGAAGGCCATTTTTACAATAAACAAGAATGCAAAATTCCTAAACTATGAGACTCATAAACAACATGGCGCTTCCACATATATGTTTGTCCCAAGAGAACATCATAGACATCCAGTGGGGAAACATCACATAATACCTAATCCTTGAAGGGTTGGATGCCGTATGACAATCGACATTGTTGGCTGACACAGAGATCTCGTCCTTGGTGAAGCCACCCGATGTTGTATGGTTGAAGGTGTGGTGTTGTCGACAATCCCAACTGTTTGACAACTTCTGCTGAGATGAGGTTCTTCTGGCTTCTGCTATCAACAATAAAATGCAGTGGCATCCCATTCACTCACATCTGTGAATGAAAAAGGTGCTCCTCCTCTTCAGGATCTGTTGGCTCTTCTGGTTGAAGTGTTGCGGTCACAACAATAGCAGTGGGGTCCACGTCAATGATCTGTTCTTTACCATTATTTTCAGAATCGGATTCAGAATCAGGGTTCAGCTCTTTGTCTTTGATATTGGCCACTAATGATTGTTTTGAGAGACATTCATTGGTGTTGTGCCAGGGGATTTTGTGGAACTCGCACCATTTTCCAGTGTCATTTTTTGTCTTCCCTTGACACTTCTTTTCCTGTGTCTTGGACTGGTTTTCGGGAGATTGTTTGTTAGGGCCGTCTTTGTAATACTTCGGTTGTTGCGGATTTGGATACTCAAACTTCCGTTTGTTCTGGTGCTTAACTTTCTGCTTGATTTTAACAGCATATCGATAAGAAGTTCTGAGTGATGAGATGTCAAGAAAATCCATTTTTGTCTGGATGTATCTGTGTAGAGCCCCACAGTATTTCAGAACCAAATGTCACTCAGAGTATTTGATACCCATCTTGGTGTGCAAGGTATGGAAGGTATTGGTGAACTCCGGAACTGCTTGGCCCCTCTCTTGCCGCAGTGTGGTCCATCTCATGTTATGGTCCTTATAGTTGCCAACAGGGAAATATTGTTCCTTTACCGCATCCACAAAAAATTCCAAGTGGGATCGGCCCCGTATATTCCAGACTCCTATGTGGAACTTTGCTGCCAGTAAGTTTCCCACCAATGTTTTACATGAGGGAGAGATTTAAGGAGTGCAAAGGTGATCTTTTCTCTGTCGAAAAATTTGTGAATAGAAAAATAACCTTCTAGCAGATTTAACCATTTGTCTAGGGCTTCTGCACCTATCTGTCCTTCAAATACAAGAATATCAAAATTAAATTTTACCTTTAAAGGAGAGGTGCCTCCAAAGAAACCACTTGATGAATATGTGCTTGTTGCTATCAGCAGGCGTTGAAGGTTGTGGGAAAAATTCTCCATCATTTCATCCCACTGTTGCGTGAGAGCTTGCTCAAGCAACAGACTGATAAGATCGCCTGCTCCGTCATTTTTATTTTATTCCGCTATTGAGGGTTTCTTGGGTGTGCGAGAGCGATTTTACTCAAGAGAGACAATCTCAATACCCAACTTGCTATACTCAGGCCTCATCGGTGACATGCACTGAAAAAAATGATCAATAACAACCTGCTCTGATACCACTGATCCAGATTATTTTCGACACGAAATGCGAGCGGAGATATATTAAAGAAATGAAGAGAGATATCGCAGATATTTAATAATATAACATAAATGTATTAGATATGAAACCATAAACACAGATATACAATAATACACGATTTCTATGAATGAAAGAAATGTACAAAGACTGTAAAAATACAGAGTGAAAGACTCGCTAGAATGGTGGTAGCTTATCTCTGAGAAGAGATGTGATGGCTACTCGCATTCACAAGAAGATGATTACAATGAGGCTATGAAGGCCTTTTTTACAATAAACAAGAATTCCAAAATTCCTAGACATCCAAAAACCTAACCCTAGGAGATGAAGCGCCAAAAGTCATGTGGGCCCCGCTTGGGTAAGTGAGTACATCAACTTCCCGGGGTTGTAACTTTTGTATACGATCTCCGTTTTAGGCGTGTGATAGCTCGTTGGAAAGGTATTGTTGAGGAGATTAATTTTGAGTGCTCAATAATGCCTTTGGCTATAATTGAGAAACTATATATCAAAAAACCTTCATTTGGGCCCTCAAAATGGCCCTGAAAGTTAAAAACTGCTATAAATAGTAAATTGTCAAAATTGCCAGAAAACTGTTTTGAGCCAGTTGAAAAAGGTGGGTGGCCATCGATATCCACCTGGATCAATATTGCCTCCTTAGGAAGCAATGGTATCCATTGCGTTGAATTCCTGGGGGAGAGGGAAAAACGTTTGCTGAATCTGCATCTTGATGAGCTGCTTGCCTTCCTGGAGACGTCGCGCTGCTCAGTTTGTGGAAGTTTGGCACGAACCTGTTGGGGCCGAGGCCGTTCAACAAGTCAGGCTACATGAGAGGATGTTGTGTAGAAGGAATCTTTTCCCTTTGCTGCAACCTTGTCGACTTGCTTCTGTTTGATAGAAGGTGCTTTGGGTGAGGCTGTAGTGGTTGTAGTGTCATTCTTTTCTTCTTTTGAACAGATTGTGAAGAAGCTAAATTTTGCAGTATGAGATACTACCTTATGGAACTTTTTAGGTGGAACAATAGTTGGAACTACCTCTGGTATTCTATAGAGATGACCCCCCAGAGAAACAATGACACTGCGGGGTCGAGACTCATAAACAACATGGCGCTTCCACATATATGGTTGGCCCAAGAGAACATCACAGACATCCAGTGGGGAAACATCACATAATACCTCATCCTTGAAGGGTTGTATGCCGTATGACAATCAACATTGTTGGCTGACATGAAGATCTTGTCCTTGGCAAAGCCACCCGATGTTGTATGGCTGCGGGTGTGGCGTTGTCAACAATCCCAACTCTTTGACGACCTCTGCTAAGATGAGATTCTTATGGATTTTTCTATCAACAATAAAATGTAGTGGGGTCCCTTTCACTCACAACTGTGAATGAAAAAGGTGCTCCCCCTCTTCAGGATCTGTTGGTTCTTCTGGTTGAAGTGTTTCGATCACGACAATAGAAGTGGGGTCCGTGTCAATGATCTGTTCTTCACCATTATTTTCAGAATCAGATTTTGAATTAGGGTTCAACTCTTTGTCTTTGATATCAGCCACCAATGATTGTTTTGAGCGACATTCATCATTGTTGTGCTAGGGGATTTTGTGGAACTTGCACCATTTTCCAGTGTCATTCTTTGTCTTCCCTTGACACTTCTTTTCCTGTGTCTTGGATTGGTTTTTAGGAGACTGTTTGTTAGGGCCGTCTTTGTCATACTTCAGTTGTTGAGGATTTGGATACCCGATCTGGCGTTTGTTCTGGTGCTTAAATTTCTGCTCGATTTTAACAGCATATCGATAAGTAGCTCCCAGTGATGAGATGTCCACAAAATCCATTTCAGTCTGGATGTATCTGTGTAGAGCCCCACGGTATTTCAGAACCAAATGTCACTCGGAGTCTTTGATACCAAGATTGGTGCGCAAGGTATGGAAGGTATTGTTGAACTCCGGAACTGCTTGGCCCCTCTCTTGCCGCAGTGTGGTCCATCTCATGTTATGGTCCTCATAGTTTCCAACAAGGTAACTCTATTCCTTTACCACATCCACAAAAAAATCCCAAGTGGGATCGACCGCGTATATTTCAAAGTCCTCTGTGGATATTTGCACCCAGTAAGTTTCCCACCAATGTTTGACATGTGGGAGAGCTTTAAGGAGTGCGAAGGTGATCTTTTCTTTGTCAGAAAATTTGTGAATAGAGAAATAACCTTCTAGCATATTTAACCATTTGTCTAGGGCTTCTGCATCTATCCGTCCTTCAAATACAAGAATATCAAAATTAACTTGTACCTTGAAAGGAGAGGTGCCTCCAAAGCGACTGCTTGATGAATATGTGCCTGTTGCTCGGCAAGTGTTGAAGGATGTGAGAAAAATTCTCCATCATTTCATCCCACTGTCGCGTGAGAGCTTGCTCAAGCAACAGTCTGATAGGATCGTCTACTTCGTCATTCTTCTTTTCTTCCACCATTGAGGGTTTATTGGGTGTGCGAGAGTGATTGTCCTCAAGAGAGACAAGATCGAGACCCAAATTGCTATACTCAGGGCTCGTTGGGGACATGCACTGAAAAAACGACCAAGAACAACCTGCTCTGATACCACTGATCCAAATTATTTTCAGCCCGAAATGTGAGCGGAGATATAATAAAGAAATGAATAGAGATATCGCAGATATTCAATAATATAACATAAATTTATCAGATATGTAGCCATAAACATAGATATACAGTAATACACGATTTCTATTAATGAACAAAATGTTCAGAGACTATAAAAATACAGAGTGAAAGACTCGCTAGAATGGTGACAACTTATCTCTGAGAAGAGATGCGACGACTATTTGCATTCGCAAGAAGATGATTACAATGAGGCTCTGAAGGCCATTTTTACAATAAAAAAGAATGCAAAATTCCTATACATCCAAAAACCTAACCCTAGGAGATGAAGCGCCAAAAGTCATGTGGGCCCTATTTGGGCAAGTGAGTACATCAACTTCCCGGGGTCGTAACTTTTGGATACGATCTTCGTTTTAGGCGTGTGATAGCTTGTTGGAAAGGTATTGTTGAGGAGATTAATTTTGAGGGCTCAATAAAATCTTTAGATATAATTGAGAGCCTTAATATAAAAAAACCTTCATTTGGGCCCTCAAAATGGCCCCAGAAGTTAAAAACTGCTAAAAATAGTAAATTGCCAAAATTGCCAGAAAACTGTTTTGAACCAGTCGAAAAAGGTGGGTGGCCACCGATTTTGACCTGGATCAATCCACCCTCCTTAGGAAGAAATGGTCTCCATTGTGTTGAGTTCCAGGAGGAGAGGGAAAAGTGTTTGCTGAATCTTCATCTTGGTGAGCTGCTTGCCTTGCTGAAGACGTCACACTGCTTAGTTTGTGGAAGTTTGTCACGAACCTGTTGAGGCTGAGGCCGTTCAACAAGTCGGGCTACATGAGAGGATTATGTGCATAAGGAATATTTATGCTTTGCTGCAACCGTGTCGACTTGCTTATGTTTGATAGAACATGCTTGGGGCGAGGTTGTAGTGGTTGCAGTGTTCTTCTGTTCTCATTTTGAACAGTTGTGAAGAAGCTAAAGTTTGAAGTATGAGATACTACATTGTGGCATGTTTTAGATGGAACAATAGTTGGAACTACCTCTGGTATTCTTTAGAGATGAACCCCCAGAGAAACAATGACACTGCGGGGTTGAGACTCATAAACAACATGACGCTTCCACATATATAGTTGGCCAAAGAGAACATCATAGATATCCAATGGGGAACATCACATAACACCTTATCCTTGAAGGGTTGGATGTTGTATGATAATCGACATTGTTGGTTGACACAAAGATCTCATCCTTGGCAAAGCCACCCGATGTTGTATGGCTGCGGGTGTGGTGTTGTCAACAGTCCCAACTGTTTGACGACCTCTGCTGAGATGAGGTTCTTCTGGCTTTTGCTATCAACAATAAAATGCAGCAGGGTCCCCTTCACCCACATATGTGAATGAAAAAGGCACTCCCCCTCTTCAGGATCTGTTAGTTCTTCTGGTTTCATTGTTGCGGTCGCAAAAATAGCAGTGGGGTCCGTGTCAATGATTTGTCCTTTACCATTATTTTTAGAATTGGATTCTGAATCAGGGTTTGGCCCTTTGTCTTTGATCTCGGCCACCAATGATTGTTTTGAGCGACATTCATCGGTGTTGTGCTAGGGGATTTTTTGAAACTCACACCATTTTCCGGTGTCATTCTTTGCCTTCCTCTGACCCTTCTTTTCCTGTGTCTTGGACTGGTTTTCGGGAGACTATTTGTTAGGGACGTCTTTGTCATACTTCGATTGTTGCGGATTGGATACCCGAACTCCTGTTTGTTTTGGTGCTTAAATTTCTGCTCAATTTTAACAACATATTGATAAGCATCTCCCAGTGATGAGATGTCCAGAAAATCCATTTCAGTCTGGATGTATCTGTGTAGAGCCCCACGGTATTTCAGAACCAAATGTTGCTCAGAGTCTTTGATACCCAGCTTGGTGTGCAAGGTATGGAAGTTATTGGTGAAATCCGGAACTGCTTGGCCCCTCTCTTGCCGCAGTGTGGTCCATCTCATGTTATGGTCATCATAGTTGCCAACAGGGTAATACTGTTCCTTTATCGCATCCACAAAAAAATCCCAATTGAGATCGGCCCCGTATATTCCAGAATCCTCTGTGGAACTTTTTTCCCAGTAAGTTTCCCACCAATGTTTGATATGAGCGATATCTTTAAGGAGTGCGAAGGTGATCTTTTCTTTGTCAGGAAATTTGTGAACAGAGAAATAACCTTCTAGCAGATTTAACCATTTGTCTAGGGCTTCTACATCAATCTGTCCTTCAAATACAAGAATATCAAAATTAACTTGTACGGTTAAAGGAGAGGTGCCTCCAAAGTGGCTTCTTGATGAATATGCACCTATTACTATCGGCAGACGTTGAAGGATGTGGGAAAAATTCTCCATCATTTCGTCCCGCTATCACGTGAGAGCTTGCTCAAGCAACAGACTGATAGGATCGTCTTCTCTGTCGTTTTTCTTTTCTTCCGCCATTGAGGGTTTCTTGGGTGTGCGAGAGTGATTTTCCTCAAGAGAGACAAGCTCGAGACCCAACTTTTTATACTCAGGCCTCGTCGGGGACATGTGTTGAAAAAAAGTCCAAGAACAACCTGCTCTGATACCACTGATCCAGATTATTTTCGGCACGAAATGCGAGTGGAAATGTAATAAAGAAGTGAATAGAGATATCGCAGATATTCAATAATATAACATAAATGTATCAAAGATGCAACCATAAACACAAATATACAGTAATACATGATTTCTATTAATGAAATAAATGTACAGAGACTATAAAAATATAGAGTGAAAGACTCGCTAGAATGGTGACAACTTATCTCTTTGAAGAGATGTGACGACTACTCGCATTCGCAAGAAGATAATTACAATGAGGCTCTAAAGGCCTTTTTTACAATAAACAATAATACCAAAAGTCCTAGACATCCAAAAACTTAACCCTAGGATATGAAGTGCCAAAAGTTATGTGGGCCTCATTTTGGTAAGCGAGTACATCAACTTCCCGGGGTCGTAACTTTTGCATACGATCTCCGTTTTAGGCGTGTGATATCTAGTTGGAAAGGTATTGTTGAGGAGATTTATTATGGGGGCTCAATAATTCCTTTAAACATAATTGAGAACCTCAATCTCAAAAAAACATTCATTTGGGCCCTCAAAATGGCCTTGGAAGTTAAAAACTGCAAAAAATAGTAAATTGCCAAAATTGCCAGAAAACTATTTTGAGCCAGTCGAAAAAGGTGGTTGGCCAGCGATATCCACCTGGATCAATCCTCCCTCCTTAGGAAACAATGTTCTCCATTGCGTTGAGTTCCCGGGGGAGAGGGAAAAGCGTTTGCTGAATCTGCATCTTGGTGAGCTTCTTACCTTGTTGGAGACGTCGTGCTGCTCAGTTTATGGAAGTTTGTAACGAACCTGTTGAGGCTGAGGCCGTTCAACAAGTCAGGCTACATGAGAGGACGATGTGCAGAAGGAATATTTTTTCTTTGCTGCAACCTTTTCGACTTGCTTATGTTTGATAGAAGGTGCTTGGGGCGAGGCTGTAGTGGTTGCAGTGTCCTTCTATTCTCCTTTTGAACAGATTATGAAGAAGCTAAATTTTGCAGTATGAGATACTACCTTGTGGCAATTTTTAGGTGGAACAGTAGTTGGAACTACCTATGGTATTCTTTACAGATGACCCCCCAGAGAAACACTGACACTACGGGCTCGAGACTCATAAAAAACATGGTGCTTCCACATATATGGTTGGCCCAAGAGAACATCACAAACATCCAGTGGGGAAACATCACATAATGCCTCATCCTTGAAGGGTTGGATTCCGTATGACAATCGACATTGTTGGATGACACGAAGATCTCGTTCTTGGCGAAGCCACCCAATGTTGTATGGCTGTGGGTGTGGTGTTGTCGACCGTCCCAATTGTTTGACGACCTCTGCTGAGATGAGGTTCTTATGGCTTCTGCTATCAACAATAAAATGCAGTGGGGTCCCCTTCACCCACATCTGTGAATGAAAAAGGTGCTCCCCCTCTTCAGGATCTGTTGGTTCTTCTGGTTGAATTGTTGCGGTCATGACAATAGTAGTGGGGTCTGCGTCAATGATCTGTCCTTTACCATTATTTTCAGAATCATATTCTGAATCAGGGTTTGACTCTTTGTCTTTGATCTCGACCACTAATGATTGTTTTGAGCGACATTCATCGGTGTTGTGCCAGGGGCTTTTGTGGAACTCACACCATTTTCCGGTGTCATTCTTTGTCTTCCCCTGACCCTTCTTTTCCTGTGTCTTGGATTGGTTTTCGGGAGACTTTTTGTTAGGGTCTTCTTTGTCATACTTCGGTTGTTGCAGATTTGGATACTCGAACTTCCGTTTGTTCTGGTGCTTAAATTTCTGCTCGATTCTAACAACATATCGATAAGCAGCTCTGAGTGATGAGATGTCTAGAAAATCCATTTTAGTCTCGATGTATTTGTTTAGAGCCCCACGGTATTTTAGAACCAAATATCCCTCGGAGTCTTTGATACCCATCTTGGTGCGCAAGGTATGGAAGGTATTGGTGAACTCTGAAACTACTTGGCCCCTCTCTTGCCGCAGTGTGGTACATCTCATGTTATGGTCCTCATAGTTTCCAACAAGGTAATACTATTCCTTTACCGCATCCACAAACAAATCCCAAGTGGGATCGACCCTGTATATTCCAGAATCCTCTGTGGAACTTTGCTCCCAGTAAGTTTCCCACCAATGTTTGACATGAGGGAGAGCTTTAAGGAGTGCGAAGGTGATCTTTTCTTTGTCGAAATTTTTTTGAAGAGAGAAATAACCTTCTAGCAGATTTAACCATTTGTCTAGGGCTTCTGCATCTATCTGTCCTTCAAATACAAGAATATCAAAATTAAATTGTACCTTGAAAGGAGAGGTGACACCAAAGTGGTTGCTTAATGAATATATGCCTGTTGCTATCGACAAACGTTGAAGGATGTGGGAAAAATTCTCCATCATTTCGTCCTGCTGTCGCGTGAGAGATTGCTCAAGCAACAGACTGATAGGATCATCTGCTCCATCGTTTTTCTTTTCGTCTGCCATTAAGGGTTTCTTGGGTGTGCGAGAGAGATTTTCCTCAAGAGAGACAAGCTCAAGATCCAACTTTCTATACTCAGGACTCGTCGGGGACATGCACTGAAAAAACGACCAAGAACAACCTGCTCTTATACCACTGATCCAGATTATTTTCGGCATGAAATGCGAGCAGAGATATATTAAAGAAATGAATAGAGATATTGTATATATTCAATAATATAACATAAATGTATCAGAGATGCAACCATAAACATAGATATATAGTAATACACAATTTCTATTAATGAAAGAAATGTATAGAGACTGTAAAAATACAGAGTGAAAGACTCACTAGAATGGTGACAACTTATCTCTGATAAGAGATGTGATGGCTACTCACATTCTCAAGAATATGATTACAATGAGGCTCTAAAGCCCTTTTTTACAATAAAAAAGAATGCCAAAATTCCTAGACATCCAAAAACCTAACCCTAGGAGATGAAGCACCAAAAGTCATGTGGGCCCTGTTTGGGTAAGTGAGTACATCAACTTCTCGGGGTCATAACTTTTGCATACAATCTATGTTTTAGGCATGTGATAGCTCATTGGAAAGGTATTGTCGAGGAGATTCATTTTGGGGTATTAATAATTCCTTTGGCTATCATTGAGAACATCAATCTCAAAAAACCTTCATTTGGGCCCTCAAAATGGTCCCGGAAGTTAAATACTTCTAAAAATAGTAAATTGCCAAAATATCCAGAAACCTGTTTTGAGCTAGTCGAAAAAGGTGGGTGGCCACCGATATCCACCTGGATCACTCTTCCCATTGGGGCCTTTCCTTCTCTATGCACAAATCCCTCTTGTAACTCTAGGCAGTCACACTGGTAATGGGGTCCTCCACACCCCCAACATGTAACACGAGATGGAACTTACGCACTGCTCTGTGATGGTCTCTGAAATAAGTTCCTTCCCCTGGAACCCTTGCCCCTACTAGCTGTTCCCTGAGATAGTCATGGACCTGCCTACGTCGTTGGTGATGAATGGGATGTTGCACTCCCTACCATTGAAATACATGTGGTGACTATCCTTGGTGCGACTCTATTACCATATGGAGGTGGCCTGGAGCTCCCTCCCCTGGAGAATGTCCTAGGGGCCTTCCCCATGAATCCAGGACGATGCGGAATGGTTGACCTCATACCTCCATTTAAGTTCATGTGTTCCTCAACATAACGTGCATTTTCTACTGCTTCCACTACCGAAGACGGTTTCCACATCCATACCATGGCCCTTATCTTAGGGTTTAACCCATAGACAAAGCGTTCTTCCTATTGTTGATCATTATCCATGTACAAAATATATTTTACCAATTCCATGAACATGATCTCATACTCTTCCACGGTCATGTTTCCCTATACTAGAGCATGAAATGCTCCCATTTGCTGTTCCTCATAGTAAGCTGGTAGATATTTCCTTCAGAACCTCTCCTCAAAAAGTTCCCAAGAGACGGTGTCTGGGGTAAGGTGCAACTGCCTCTCTAGGTTGCGCCACCAGTTCAAGGCATTGTCCCTTAACTAAAAGATTTTTATTTTCACCTTTGATGTGTATGCATAGTCCCTTAAGGTGAAACATCGTGTCGTCCCTTCCAACCATTCTTTTGCACGTTCACTGGCATGACCCCCGACGAACTCTGGAAGTTTGATCTTTTGCAGTTCTCTAGTGATTTCCTTGGGTGGAGGTCCTCCCCCTGAATCCCCCGATGCTTCAGGATTACCCATTCCAGATGGTGGGGGCTCCACTTTGATCCCTGCTAGCTGACGCCCCTTTAAAGTCTCATTTATGGCCTCCAAAGAGCACAGAATGAGAGCTAATTCAGGCGATGGTGGTGGCGGCGTTGGAAGTCCCTATGACGATGCCCCTCTGCCTCGATTTCCTCGAGTCCTAACCATCCTATATAATTGAATCTACATCAACCAAAAGTTTTTCAGGGAGCATTTAGGGCAATTCACATTTGCGCAACTTAAACTTGAAAACAGGGTTAGGTGTAAGTTTTTTTTCACTTGTTTGTAAACAGACGTTACTCTCTTTAGGGGAAGTGGCTAGGTCAGGGTTGAAAGCCTCTAAGCTCGATGTCTTCGCCTAAAAAAACTACTGACTCCCTCGCCTGGTAGCTACGCTAGCATCGCACCACACTCGCCAATTCCTCCAACTTACCTTCCTAGTGCGCATGAAGTCCCCTCCCACTTATCTTGGTCTAAGTCTTTAAAATTTTTCTTTAAAACTAGGTAAGGTGATTTTTTTTATAATTAATCAACATTATATATATATAAAAAAAAAAAAAATCTAGATGAAACTTTTAACCTAAGTTTTAGTCGCCTTAATCAACGCATTTAGTTAATCCAGAAATTTTAATATTATCGTTGGTATCCTACTTAAGTACCTAATTAATCACTTAATTAATCCCTAATCTAATTAACCAATCCAATTAATTAATCACCTTGATTATTCACATTAATTAGTTAATTAATTATCACCTTGTATATATTTAAATTTAAATATTATTATTATTAAATAACTAACATTTAGACTAAATTATATTAACATTTTATTTTAACATTTAAACTAATTAACATTTAACATTTAACATTTAACACTTAATTATTAATTAAGGTTTAAACTAAATTAATCAATAACATTTAACACATATAACATTTAACAATACCACACATATAATATTTACTTATTAATTAAGGTTTAAACTAAATTAAACAATAATAATAATTAATAATTTTTTTTAAATAACAATAAAATAAAATAAAAAAATATAAAATAAAAGAATTACAATACAATTAAATAAAATTAAAGAATTAAAATAATTAAAATAAAAAAATATAAAATAAAATAAAAAAAATATAAAATAAATAAAAATATATATAAAAAAAGAATAAAATAAATAATAATAAAAAATCTAAAGTCGGGCAGTGGGTCCTCGCATGAGGCCCACGTGCCCCCTCCTCCCTGACGCTCATCCCTTAACCCTAATCTCCTCCATCCTTATCTCTTCAAACCCTACCCTCTCTCCCCTTTCCAATTCGTTTTTTTTTGTCAAACGCGCAGGGTGAAGGATGAGGCCGACCATGGCCATCCCCTCTGCTTGGCCCATTTTGATGCCTATGAGCTCAAGGACTGGAGGCTACGAGCCCGTCCCTGGTGCCTAAGGCAGTTTATTATGTTTTTTTTTATTGGGGTGCAAGTAATGAAGGCTTAATGGTTGTGTGGGCTTGGCCACACAGTTCTTTGGTTGCGTGGGCTTGAACACGCAGTGCTAACTCGCTGCCCCTCATGGCTCCCCTTTTTTTTATAATTTTTTTTTGTTTGGTGCTTGGTAGCTTCAGCCTGTGGGATTTGGTGCGTTAGCTTGTTTGTTGTATAATTTGTGGGCTTTGGACGTGTCGAGCAGTGTAAATCCTCCCGCGAGCTCCTCCTCCATTTGGCTAATCCGCTTTGGAGCTTGGTGTTGGGATTTGTGTTGTGTAATTTGTGGGATTCCTCGTGGCTTCTCCTTTGCGGCTGTGTGCACTCAGTCTGTGCTGATCTTTGTGGTGTGACTGTGAAGTGTGTGTCTCTCATGGTAATTTCTAATTGCTGACTTGTTGTGTGCTGATGTAGTTGGTGCGCCTATGGTGAGGTCCGGGGTTCGAACCCCATGGACTCAATAAAACTTTGGTAAAGGCCACCCAACTGGCACGCCATACTGTAATTTTTAAACCTGTGAAGTAAAGCAATGCGTATAGATTCTTAAGCTAAACAAAATTTAATCAATGGATCATACACAGAGTACACAAAGATTTTATACCGGAAACCCTCAACCGGGAAAACCTTTCTTATATTCATTATATCAAATTTCACCATTCACTATACAATATATATACAATTTTTTTAGGTATTCCGTAGATACCAAAACCCTAATCCCTTAATCCGGGATTAATTTACAAAACCGCTAAAAATAGCAAAAACCGCCCAAAAATAATAATTTCGGAGCGCTACGCATAACCAGGGAGGGGGAATACCTACCCCCCCTTGGGACCCCACTAGGAAAGCACCTGGCGCACACAACACTAACATAGCATTCGTACGAGGGATCTTCAGATGCAGTTTTCATTTCTGATGTGCCCAGACACACACATGCAAAGAATATAACACATACCAAACATTCTCCCACTTGTTGTTTTCTTTGCATCCAGGGGTCTAGGGGATTATATAGTCAACAATCCAGGGAAACAATGCCCATTGTTACTCTACACCAGGAGACATTTTCTATGCTCACAGACTTTGTCAATGAATCTGCAACATTCTTCAAAGTGTCAACCTTTTCCAGCAACACCTTCTTTTCCTCAACCATGTCTCTCACAAAGTGATACTGTACATCAATATGCTTTGTCTTCGAATTGTAAGCTGGGTTCTTTGCTAGGAAGATTTCACTCTGACTGTCACAATCTAATCTCACTTCTTGTTGTACCAACCCAATACATGAGCACAATCTTTGTAACCATACTGCTTCCTTGCTTGCATGAGTGGATGCCATGTATTCAACTTCTATAATTGAGAGTGCCACTACAGCCTGTCTTTTGCTCATACAAATAGGTTAAACACATACCCACTTGTAGATCTTCTGCGATCCATATCTCTAGCCTAGTCTGCATAAAAAAAGCCATGTATGTCCACCACTTTGTCCAATCCTGGTCTTCCTTGGTAGCACAATCCATAACTGGTAATGCCACAAAGATACCTGAAGACCCTCTTTATTGTTGTCCAATGCTCCTTCCCTGGTTTTGACATATACCTGCTCAAAACTCCCACTGCATGTGCAATGTCCTTTCTAGTACAAACCATTGCATACATCAAACTGCCAACTGCACTGGAATACAAAACATGGGACATGTCCTCTTCTTCTTCCTCTGTCTTGGGACACTGATCTACAGATAACTTTATGCCTATGGGAATAAGAACCTTGATCCGTTTACTTCCATGCATATTAAACCTTTGCAATATCGTCTCAACATGTTTTCTCTGATTCAACCAGAGTTTTCTGTTTTCACGATCTCTTTTAATCTCCATTCCCAGAATGAAGTTAGCAGCACCGAGATCCTTCATGTTAAATTTGGAGGATAGCTGTGATTTCACCTCCCTGATAACATCCATGTTATTTTCTACCAACAACATGTCATCAACATACAACACTACATAAATGAAGTGATTACCAACTTGCTTGGAATATACACAGTGACCAACCCTGCTTCTTACAAATCCCAATCCAAGGATGTATGTGTCAAACTTTTGGTACCACATCCTAGGTGGTTGCTTCAAACCATATAGTGACTTCTTTAGCTTATAGACCAACTCTTTCTTCAATTCACTGCAAAGCCTTCTGGTTGCTTCATGTAGATTTCTTCTTCCAGATCCCCATGTAGGAATGATGTTTTCACATCCATCTATTCCACTTCAAGATCAAAAGAAACAACAATAGATAAAATAAATCTAATAGAAGTTAACTTAGCAACAAGAGAAAAATTCTCACCAAAGTCAATTCCCTCTACCTGGGAATAACCTTTTGCTACTAACCGAGCTTTGTATTTCTCCACTTTACCTTGTGCATTAAAATTCTTCTTAAACAACCATTTGCTACCAACATATTTTCTTCTAGCTGGCAACTCAACTATATTCGATGCCTCATTCTTATCCAAGGCATACATTTCTTCAACCATGGCCTTCTTCCAAAGTTTACTATCCTCTGAATTCACTGCTTCCCTGACAGTTCTGGGATCATCATCAGTAATAGATAAAGAAAAAATTGAATGGAAATCAGGTGGACTATACCTTTTTGTTTTCCTTTTATCTCTCACTGATCTCCTCAATACTAGGGTATGAGGTTCTTCTTCTTCTTCCTCTTCTTCAGATGATTCAGATTTTGCATCATCCAACTCAAGCTCTATTTTCTCAGGTTCGTCTTGCGTTGGTAGGATTTCCTGTTTGGACACATCTTTTACCTCTCTGAACACAACATCTCGACTATAAACAATCTTCTTGGTTTTTGGGTTCCAAAGTTTATAACCTTTCACACCATCTTTATAACAAAAAAAGATACACTTTTCAGCCTTTTTATCCAGATTACTCCTATTTTCCTTTGGAACATGTACATAAGCATCACAACCAAACACTCTAAGATGTTGAAGAGAGGGTTTCTTTCCAAACCATACTTCATGTGGAGTTTTATCATCCAACGCTGATGAAGGTGATCGATTGACCAAGTAACATGTTGTACCCACTGCCTATGCCCAAAATTCTTGTCCTAACCCGGCACTGCTGAGCATGGTCATTGATTTTTCCATCAGTGTCCTGTTCATCCTTTCTGCAACTCCATCCTGTTGAGGAGTTTATGGAGTAGTCTTCTGCCTTGCTATACCACACTTCTTACAGAATTCTTCAAATTCATTTCCACAGAATTATGCACCATTATCTGTTCCCAATACCTTTATTTTCTTCTCTGTCTAGTTTTCTACAAGTGCCTTAAACTCTTTAAATTTATCAAATACCTTAGATTTCTTTCTAAGAAAATAAATCCATGTGTTCCTTGAAAAATCATCTATGAATGAAACATAATACAAAAATTTACCTAGGGATGGAACAGGAACAGGTCCAAACACATCACTGTGTATCAACTCTAAGATCCCCTTTGCTCTTGTAGCACCAGATGGGAATCTTACTCGATTCTGTTTACCATATATGCAAGGTTCATAGAAATCAAAATCTAGAGTGCAATTATACATACCTTCAACCATGCCTTTACCATGTAGTGTTCGAAGGCCCTTTTCTCCAATATGCCCCAGTCTTTGATGCCACAGCATGGTCTTCTTTTCAGAGACGATATTGATCTTGTCTTCTTTATTTGTCTACTCAAGGACAATAGAACTGTTACACCCATTAGTATAAGTGATTCCCAACAACTTGTATAGATTTCCACACCTAACTCCCCTCATCAACACCATTTCCCCTCGTACCATATTGCAAGTGTTCTTTCCAAATAAAGTATCCACTCCTGCATCATCCATATTGCTTACATATATTAGGCTCCTGGCTAGTTTTGGAATGTGCAGAACCCCAGGAAGTGTTCTAATCCTTCCATCTTTTAGCAGCAACTTAACCCTTCCACATCCCAAGATTTTTGCTGTCGAGTCATCTCCTAGGAATACATCACCACCATCATATTTTTCATATTTAGAGAACCACTCCTTGTGAGGAGTCATATGGTATGACGCACCTGAGTCGATCAACCATACATCACAGTCTGCATGTGTACTTGTAGATGCTAGGTAAACATCACCTCCTTCTTCAATGGAGGTTTTCGCCTCTATGGAAGAGGTACTATCAGATCCCTTTGTTTTTTCAACCTTCTTAGACTTGCAATCTTTCTTATAATGCCCTATTTTACCACACTTCTAGCATTTCCTCAAATATTTTCCTAGAGACTTAGATCTACCTATAGATTTAGATCTCCATCCTGAAGGCTTACTAGGGTTCCTGTCTTGGGTACACCCTCTTACAAATAAAGCATATGTGTTGTGACCATCCATGCTTTTTCACCTCATCTCTTCAGATAACAAGGATGCAACTACATCCTCATACTTCAATGTAGATTGAGTGGTACTACCTATTGCTACAACTAGATTATCCCAAGAGTCTGGAAAAGAACATAACAAAGTAATACACTTATCTTCTTCTGCAATTGTAATATTAACAGAGCCAAGTTGACTTACCAGAGTATTGAAGGAATTTAGATGTTCTGTCACATAATCTCCATCTTCCATCCTAAGATGATACAACTTCTTTCAAAGAAACAACTTGTTTACTAGGGACTTTGATTGATACAAATTCCCCAACTTATCCCATAGTTCCTAGGCTATAGATTCTCCTGAGACATTCAACAACACTGAATCTGCCAGGCAGAGTCGAATAGTACTCCTTGCTCTTCAGTATAACTTCTCCCAATCATCCTTCGACATACCAGTAGGTGGTGTACTGGTAGTTTGTGTACTGGTAGGTTGTGTACTAGTAGCCTGTGTGCTAGTAGACGATGTACTAGTAAGCTGTGTACCAGGATCCACAACGATCCATTGTTCTTTGTCTACAAGAAGGTCCTC
>ML834501.1:54467-75096 GCA_009831015.1 Picea engelmannii | reverse complement strand
CCCCTTCTCTTTAATGGTTCCATCATTCGATACAAAATAATAATTAATAATTTATTAAACTAGATTTTATTAAACAGATATTTAATCATTAAATTAATTAATTAGTTAATTAAATCAATTCACATTCAACAAATATTTAACCAGGACAATTAATTAATTAATTATTTAAACTAATATACATCAAACAATTAATTAAACCATGACAATTGATTAATACTTAGGGTTGTTACAGAGGCTTCCTGGGATAAGGGGAATGGAATGATCATGAACACCATGGGAAGGTGAGAGTCCATGGGAGTGGAAACGACCACTTGATGTTTAGAGAGGATGGATTGGAGGTCTTGCAGCACAGAGGGTGTTTCAGTTGCATGTATGGCATGGAGTTGGGCAATAACGCCAGAATGACCTTTTTTGAGCAGCTTTTCCATGTGATGGGAACTAATGATCTCTGGTGAACCGAAGATGATGCCTTGGAACTTATATTTTTGACCCTTCTGGTCGAATTGCATGGTTAATTCCTTGAAATCCATGAGAATGAGACCCAAAGTCCTTAGCTAGTCTGCACCCAACACAATGTCACAACCGCCCATGTCGATAGAAAACATATGAGATTTCAGGTGGTAGTCACCTATTTGGAGACACACATTTTCACAACGCCCTCCACATTTCATGGAGCCACCATTGGCAATCATGATTTGGAAATTATTGACTGCATGGATATAGCAATGAGTTTCTTGGGTAATGTGGCGATGAATAAAATTATGGATGCTGCCACTATCAACCAAAATGATGACCTTCCTATGCTAGATGTAACCAATTAGCTTGAGGGTTTGGGGAGCAGAGAAACCAGTGAGAGCATTTAGGGAAATGACCGATTCTACTTCAAGAGGTTCTGAGGGAGGGTTTATGTCCAGGGTTTTAGGTGACTTAGACACAAGGGGAGTTTCAACATCCTCTTCCTAAAAATCCTCCAAGATGGCCATAAAAAGATTTTATTCCTTACACTTGTGGCCCGGAAAATATTTGTCTTCACAATTATAACAAAGACCTTTGAGTTGGCGCTCAACCATTTCAGCCCTGGTCAATTGTTGGATCTTTAGTGGAGCAGAGGGAGTAGTGGGATTTACTAGTTTAGTGCGAGGAATAAAGGAGGGTTTTTGGTTTTGAGAAGATACAACTTGTTGTGCTTCTTTAGCTCTTTTAGTAGCCTCCACCCAACTCTAAGGCCAAGCCATGAGGACATGGGCATGAATCTCATTCTTGAGGCTACTGATAAAACATTCTCGGAAAAAGTCATCAGACATGCCCTCTGTCTGAAAATCCAGGTGCTTAAAAGCAGTTATAAAGTCTTCCACTGTTTCAGATTATTTCAACTTTGTCAAACATCCTAAATGGTTGGTGTTAGTGTCAAAGCGTTCATAAAGCTCCGCCACAAAGTGTGTCCAAGCAATATACCCTTGACGGGAAGTTTTTCTCCATTGCCACCATTGCCAACGTTCTTTATCTAGATGGAGAACACCATACCGGAGTTTGTCCAAGTCATCTATACTGTTGTATAAAGAGAAATAATGTTCCATTTGGGTTACCCAACCAGTGGGATCCGAGCCATCAAATTTGGTCACATCCACCCACGGAAGGTGCAGGTCACGCTGAAAGTGATGGGGTTGAGAATTATAGGAATGAGAGGAAGTTTCAGCTTTGGTATGTGGAGGTGGGTCAGATAAAGGGTTATCTGTAGGGATATGCAGCTTGGTGCAGATCATCGAAGCGACAGATTCAAGCTGGGTAGTCATGTCTTGTTTGAGTTCCTCGATTGAGGTGACGATGGAGGAGTGCATGGTTGTATTGATGGAGTCAAAATTGGAACTGAGCTATTTCACTTCTTGTTGGGTCTCTGTGAAATTAAATTGCAAGGTATTGAGGTGAGCTTCCAAGTCTTGGCTATGGGTATGGGACATATGCCAAATACCAACAACAAAATACCAACTGTATCCTTCAACAAATCTGATCTGATATATGCAACAATATTGAACATCCATTACCATCTCAAGAGATAAACCCTAGCTCACAAAAAATACCTCAAAAAAGATGTGTCATATCTCTCATAAATAGACCCCAACCATGTTGTTGTCGCGATTCTACTACATCGATTTTTCTGCCACACTTTTTCTACATCAATTTTCTTGTCACACTTTTTCTGCTGCACTTTTTCTGCCGCACTTTCTTTTCCGCAGTTTTCCTACCATGATTTTTCTGCCGCAATTTTACTGCCGCGATTTTCCTGCCGCACTTTTTCTGCCGCACTTTTCCTGCCACACTTTTTCTGTCACAGTTTTCTTTCCATGATTTTTCTGCCGCACTTTTTTTTGTAAATGTGTTGAACCTGCATAGAATATATCTAGATAAACAATAATACATACATTTGCAGAGAGAATTTGAGAAAGAAGAAGGAGAGAAAGAATATAATAATTCTCATTAATTGTTGTGAATAATGAATAATTTACACATGATATACTCTGCATAACTCAATGAGTGCGCAATGGAGGAGAACCAATGTGCCATAGTGGTTGTCTAGAGTGATCTGGACACACACCAACAATTACAGGAGTGAACTTCCTCCTATTCTAGTCTCTCAGGCAGTTACGAGAGTGAATTGCCACCTAGTTGAGTTAACTAGTCAAATAGTCTCCAGTTAACTAACTGAACAAAGAGTAGTGAGGAGTTAACTCAGGGAATCAAGGGTAATGTGCTAGTTTAGTGATGATCCCAAGACAAGGTAGAATTATCATGGTGATGATCCCAATGTTGCATGGTGATAAAACCAATGCAACATCTAAACTCAACTCAACTAGTCAAACTGAAGTGTCAATTGAAAGAGAATATTCTCCAAGTGGAATATTCTCCTCTAAAATATAGGAGATTGGATAATGGATAACTATGACTAATAAACAAGGAAAAACCTTAGGAAAAAGAAATCATAGGCGTGTGTGAAGTAACTCCAACACCTCCTTTGAACATCACTATGGTGAAAATAAAGAATGGGTCCCGGAATTGAGGCCATGTTAGGTACCCAAATACAAAAGATACACTGAAAATAAAGTGAGGAAAGAGGGAAAACCTCATGGGAAACACCCCCCCCCCTCTCAAGATAAAATGTATGTAAAAAGAAGAATTACAGTTGCTAGGAAACGATGTCCTTCACTCCAAGATGAATTCGCAGAGAATGAAACTTCTGCTCAGTGAAGGTCTTGGTGAAGATGTTTGTCGTCTGTTCTGCTGAAGGAAAAAACTGTAATTCGATGATCCCCTCGTTAACAAGTCCTGGATGTAGTGCATGTGGATATCGATGTGCTTCATCCGCTGCCTCTGAACTGGATCTTTGCAGAACTTCAGAGTGCTCTGGTTGTCACACCAGATGACGATCGACCGATGAAACTGATGTTAATACTGAGAGGGGGGTGAATCAGTAACAAGTACAATTTACAAACCTTTTCATCTTATACTTAAACCATTCAATTATATATAATGATCAATGAACAATAGTATAAGAGTTACACCAATACACCATGCATAATATATGAGAAATAATCAATAGTTATTGTTCAAGGGAAGTAATGACTTCCAAAGGTAGCTACAACTTCCAAATGTAAAGGGAGGGATAAACCTCCAAGAGGAAGATACAATCCTCCAATATCAAAAGAGAATTGAACTCTCCATCCTTACCCCTTCCTTCCACCCAATAATATATGAGAGATAATAAAACTTTACATTAAATCATCACCGTCAACCAACCATCGCATAAAGCTTGATAATGCTTCATGAGACTTCTTCAACTTATGTAATTCTTCAATTATTGGAATACTCTGATCTTGATCCTATAGATAATATTACTTAATGTATTCTCTGAAACTCCTCCAAGTTTCACTCCTTGAATTCTCCCCAAAAAGAAGTTATAGACAAAATGATAGACTTTATTCAATTCTGGTTTATTCAGGAGAGTGAACTTGTACAGAATGCCTCGTGCTCAATATTTAACATCAGATTCTGAAACTCGCACAAAATAAATTAAAGTCCATAATATTTTCAATTCAATTGGTCCCACTTCATTTGGATTCTCTATGAATAAGTTATGACTGTTTTACTCGGAACACCTGTTTATTCACTATCTTCAAGACTGGTCAAATACCCTATCTTCCACATAGTGTATCTCCATAATTATAGCGAATAAATCACTGGAATTTTTACCATAGGTACCTTTATATGTCCTTTAAATTCCATAGCAATTTCACCATCTGAATCGTTCTAAAAAAAACGTTATAGCGAAAATGGTAAGATGGCCTGAAAATAACATACCTTAGAACACATCACCAAAAGACTTCATCCTCCCTTGAAATCCAACCTTCTTTACTTATGATTTCCTCTAAAATTCGACTTGTGTGGATAATGAATGTATAATGATATGTATTTATACCATTTATGACACTTCCTTTTAACATTAGGGCCAACCTGACACTTTCTTATTTTCTAATTCTTTTCTTTAATTATCTTCAGGGCCTACATGTACTTCCTTCTTCAATTCACTTTGTCATCTTCAAAAATTCATTTCTCCTCAACCATGAGAATCCACGTGGCGTGTCACATACCGTGACTGGAAAAAACATGATGTATACTATCCATCCATGGGTGTTGTATCTTCATGTGCATTGTCCTTCATGTCCAAATACCTTCATCAATCTTGCGGTCCAAAACCAATGACTAGGGTTGACATCAATGACAACAACCAATCTTCCAACAATATCCCCCTTTGTCATTGATGGCAACACTCATGCTCCCCCTATCATCATGATCCCAATTTCTCCCCCCCTTTGACATAAATGGAAAAGGGTAGGTCTTCTGCCCTTGAGTTTAATGGAAAAAGGTAACCTTCTTCTTTGGGGTTGCTCCCCCTGAACATGTGGCACTCAATAATACTTCATCCTTATTTTTGGTCTTTAGGACTTTTTCTTCCTTGGAATCCTTTTGTGTGGCTTCTGTATTCTCTCTCTTCTTCATGTCTAGGATGTATATGTTGTTCAGTCTTCTTGTTGCAGTTGCAACCAATCTTCATGAGTTATTTTCTCTGATTTTACATTTTCGGGAGTCAAATGTAAGAGTGTATCCTTGATCACATATTTTGCTGACACTGAGGAGATTATGCTTCAGATATTCAACCAATAGGACTTTTCCTACTTTTACATTTTCACTTCCAAGATTTACAACTCCTTTTCCAAGTATTTTGGTAGATGAGTCATCTCCAAATGCAACATTTCCACCCTTTTTCTTCAAGCTGACAAATTTTCTTTGATCTCTAGTCATATGAGATGATCACCCACTGTCTATGAACCATTCATCCTCTTCTTTGCATTATTTAATGACCAATGCTATCAACAATTTTTATTGTATGGAATTTATTTCCTTTTCCATGTTGTAGTTGGTATACAAAAATTTGGCATATGATTACCTTCCTTTATCTCTCTGCAATCTAATGCTTTGTGACCAAGATTATTGCACTTGTAACATACAATATTTTGATTCATTAATGGGTCAAATGAATTATAATTTCTGTTGATAAGTCTACGAACATTTCCATATCTACTATTTTCACCATTCAAGTAGCTTACATAGTTATTCCTTTCATTGATTCTACAATTGATTGCCTTGTGTCTAAAATTTCCACAAGTATAACAATGTCCAAGAAAGAAATTTTGATACCTGGGCATAAGCGGTCTTCTTTGTGGTGTGGTCCATTTGGGTTCGCGATCTATTCTTCTGTAGTTTCCTTCATAATGATTGATTTCATACCTGATGGGAGAGGATCTTCTTGATGTCTCATTCCTTCTAAATTCTAGTCTTCTATCTTGTTGTTCAACTTGTTCTAGAGTGTTGTTTTCATCATTTTCGACTTCCTTCTCTTGTTTTGTTGTCTTCAAACCGTCATTGTATCCTATTCATGTCTTGTCGTTTGGAGATCTTTGACTGCTAAGGATCTAAGTTAATTTTTCAGTGTTTTTTTCTAACTTTTTAAACTTTTATGTTGTCAATAGTAGTTCCCCTTTTGTGTGATCCAATTCTTCTTTCAATTTCTCATAATATTCTAATTGTTCCTTCAATCTATTAATGGTCCTTTCAAGATTGTAATTCTCTTCATCACAACTACTCAATTCACCTTTTAGTATTATGTTTGTGTTTCTAAGCTTTCTATTTTTAGTTTCAACATGCTTCAACTTTTCAAGATTCTCATCTTCTTGTTCACTCTCTGCATTGTCTTTGTATCCCCAAAAGGAATCAAGGTTGGTTTCTTCATCTGAATCTTGTTCACAAATGATTTCTTCTTCTTTAGAATTCTTGTGATCATCATTCTAGGTTTCTTCAGTTATGAATAGGACTTATCCTCCATCATTATCTTCTTCATCACTCTCATTTGAGGAGATGTCATCATCCTTGGAGTAGAAGCTCTTTTTATTGTTGAGACTTCTCTTTTTATAGTAGCAGTTTTCAACAATATGTCCTATTCTACCACAGTTAAAGCATTTGAGAGGAGACTTACCTTTGTATCTTCCACTTCCCTTCTGGAACCTTCTTACGAAATTTTCTATTTCTTCATCAAGGTTGTTATCCTTGTATTTTGTCTTCTTTATGGCTTTAAAGGCTGCTTCATTGTTTGGTTGGTCACTTTCTGTACCTGTTCTCATTTCATATGCTATAAGAGACCCATGTAATTCATCCATTGTCATTTTTGTCAAGTCCCTAGTTTCTTCAATGGTGGAGACCTTAGCATCATACTTCAAGAGAAGTGATCTCAACACTTTTTGTAAAATCAAGGATTCATTGAGCTCTTCACCTAATCCTCTGATAGCATTAACAACTTCATCAACTTTAAGAAAATAGGTTGCAATATCTTCCTTTTCATTCATCTTCAAAGTTTCAAATTCTGCTCTATGTTGTTGAAACTTGACCTGCTTAACTTTTGGATCACCTTCGTAGATACTCTTGATTTTGTCCCATACCTCTTTAGCAATGTTGCAGCCCATCATTTTGATAGCAATGGTTGGTGCCAATTCTGCTAGAATAACATGTCTAGCTTTTGAATTACAACTCATAAGCTTCTTCTCATTTGGATCGGTTGGAGCATTATTTGGGATTACATAGCCATTTACAACTAAGTACCAAATGTCTACTCCCAAATCTGTTAGGTAAGTTTTCACTCTATCACTCCAGTATGCATAATTTATTCCATCAAATTTTTGAATCCCATTTGAAATGTGCTCATGGTCATCCATCTCTGCTCAGGATTTTCCTTCCAGTGGTTAAACTGTTATGAAGGAAACTTGCTCCGATACCAATTGTTGATACTGAGAGGGGGGTGAATCAGTATCAAGTACAATTTACAAACCTTTTCAACTTATACTTAAACCATTCAATTATATCCAATGAGAAATGAACAATAGTATAAGAGTTACACCAATATACCATGCACAATATATGAGAAATAATCAATAGTTATTGTTCAAGGGAAGTAATGACTTCCAAAGGTAGCTACAACTTCCAAATGTAAAGGGAGGGATAAACCTCCAAGAGGAAGATACAATCCTCCAATATCAAGAGAGATTTTAACTCTCCATCCTTTCCCCTTACTTCCACCCAAGAATATATGAGAGATAATAAAACTTTACATTAAATCATCACCATCAACCAACCATCGCATAGAGCCTGATAATTCTTCCTGAGACTTCTTCAACTTATGTAATTATTCAATTATTGGAATACTATGATCTTGATCCTGTAGATAATATTACTCAATGTATTATCTAAAACTCCTCCAAGTTTCACTCCTTGAATCCTCCGCAAAAAGAAGTTATAGAAAGAATGGTAGACTTTATTCAATTCTGGTTTATTCAGGAGAGTGAACTTGTACATAATTCCCCGCACTCAATATTTAACATCAGATTATGAAACTTGCACAAAAGAAACTAAAGTCTGTACTCTTTTTAATGCAATTGGTACCACTTAATTTGGATTCTCTATGAATAAGTTACGACTATTTTACCCGGAACACTTGTTTATTGACTAGCTTCAAGACCGGTCAAATACCCTATCTTCCACAACGTGTATCTCCATAATTATAGAAAATAAAGAATTGAAAATTTTATCAAAGGTACCTTGATATGTCCTCTCAATACCATAGCAATTTAACCATCTGAATCATTCTAAAAAAAAAGTTATAGCGAAAATGGTAAGATGACCTGAAAATAACATACCTTAGAACACATCACCAAAAGACTTCATCCTCCCTTGAAATCCAACCTTCTTTACTTCTGATTTCCTATGAAATTTGACTTGTGTTTATAATGAATGTATAATTATATATATTTATAACATTTATGACACTTCCTTTTAACATTAGGTCCGACTTGACACTTTCTTATTTTCTAATTCTTTTCTTTAATTATCTTCAGGGCCTACATGTACTTCCTTCTTCAATTCACTTTGTCATCTTCAAAAAATCATTTCTCCTCAACCATGAGGATCCACGTGATGTGCCACATACCACTGGAAACAACATGATGTATACTATCCATCCATGGGTGTTGTATCTGCATGTGCATTGTCCTTCATGTCCAAATACCTTCATCAATCTTGCGGTCCAAAACCAATGACTAGGGTTGACATCAATGACAACAACCAATCTTCCAACAACTGAATGCCCAGCTCAGTGAGAAAATGTTGTAGCCACATAGCCTAAATGATTATGTTAACTACCCCTCTGTACTCTAACTTGTTTGAATATAGAGAAATGACATATTGCTTCTTGCTCGGCCAAAAGACAGGCCTAAAACCAAGACTGAGTAAGTAACCAGATGTGGACTTGCGATCAGTGCTATCGCCAGCCCAGTCAGAATCAATAAACCCGATGAGATATAATATAGATTCTGCTGCATAATGAATCCCAAAGGTGATGGTGCCCTGCATGTATTGAAGGATATGCTTTACATCCTTCCAATGTAGTTCATGCGGCTCTTGCATGATCCTGGAAACTGCGCCAACTACATATGAGAGGTATGTTCTGGAGTGTGTGAGATACAACAAGCTCCCCACTATTTTTCTATACAATGTGTTGTCAAATAGTGGAGTCTCCCCGCCATCCTCAAGTTTGACTCCTGATAGGAAAGGAGTCGAAGCAAACTTGCAGTCTGTCATGTGAAATATCTCAAGGAGATCTTGTGCATACTTGGCATGAGAAATTTTGATGCCTGATGCATCCTGACCGATCTCGAGTCCAAGGAATAAGTGTAGCAGACCCATGTCCATCATAAAAAACCTGTCATGTAGAATCCTCTTGACTGCAACAATCGGTGAAGTCGAGCAACCGGGATCAGAAAATCATCAACATACAGAACTAAAAGTAGAAGTGAATCAGTCGTCTTGAGCATGTAGACATTTGTGTTTGATTTACAACGTACAAAGTTCTGTGACAACAGGTAGGAGTCCATCTTGGCATACCATGCCCTCAGAGCCTGCTTGAGGCCATAAAGGGACTTCTTCAGTCGACAGACCAAAGATGAGTCATGCATAAATCCCTGGGGTTGTTCCATGTAGACCTCCTCAGAGAGATCACCATGAAGAAACAAATTCTTCATGTCCATCTGATGGACTTCCCATTGCTTGGTTACCGCAATGGAAAGTGCCAATCGTATGGAATCCATCTTTTCTACTGGAGCGAAGATCTCATCATAGTCAATACCATGCACCTGCTGAAATCCTTTGGCAACAATCCTAACTTTGTATCTTCTAATCTGTCCATCTGCTGCACTCTTGGTCCTGTATACCCATCTGCATTTGACAAGTTTCCTCCCAGAAGGAAGGGGAACCGGATCCCAATTCTAGTTCTCAAGGAGGGATTTGTACTCCTCCTACATGGCAGATTCCCAAAAGGGATTTCCAGCAGCCTCGCCATAAGACTATGGATCTAAAGACTAAACCAAAAAAATATGCCTAGAGGGCAATGGTTCAGTGGTAGTGAGTGCAACAGGAGGCTCCTCGAAATCAGATCGAGTCCTGCTAGTATCGGCTGGATCACCAACAAGATCCCCTGCATCCTAAAGAGTAGTCTATGCCCACTTGGGCCTCTGCTTTGGCTCTACATCTGCATCTAGATGCTTTGACTCTGCATCTAACTGTACTGACTCTGAATCTGAATCATCCGAGTCCTCTGAATCAAAACTCTTGTTTGAAGAAGAGTTGGCATGTGCATGCTCATCATCTTAGACTGGTGGAAGAATTAAGGTTTCTGCATGCGGCTGCTGAGGTACATGCGAGACACTTTCCTCAAATTGGAAACTTCGCTCAATGATGAGATGGTCCGAGGAAAGGTCAATGAGTCTATATCCCTTCACACCATCGTGGTATCCAACAAAAATGCACTCAGTGCTCTGTGGATCAAGTGCCTTCCTCTTTTTAGAGGGAATTTGGGCCCATGCACGTGAATCGAAAATGTGAAAGTGGGTCACTTCTGGTTTGAGGTTGCTCCAGGCCTCATAGAGGGTATTATCCTTGACAGATCTATGGGGAGATCTATTTTGGATGTATTTTCTACAATTAAGTGCTTCAGCCCATAGTCTCTGTGGTAGTGACTTTGCATGCAACATGCAAGATGTCATCTCCTTTAGAGATATGTTTTTCAGCTCAATAACTCTGTTTTGCTGCGGAGTATAGGGAACTGTATGCTGCAACTGAATCCTTGCCTCATGGAAAATATTATGGATCTTATGATTTACATACTCTCCCCCATTATCATTTCAGAGAACTTTTATCTTCTTTCCGGACTGTGTCTCAATGAGGGCTTTGAAGTCTTTGAGGTGTTGAAAGACCTCAGATTTTTTCCTGAGAAAGTAGATCCAAGTAAAACGTGATAAATCATCAACAAAAATGAGAAAAAACCTCACTTTGTTGATGGATGGATGCAGAAAAGGACCCATAAGGTCATTGTGGATCAGATCTAAAGGTGTGGAAGATCGCTGAGACTTTCCTTTGTCGAATTTCTCTTGAGGGTGTTTTCCATGAACACATCCCTCACACACTCCCTTGGAGAAATGGATGTCTGGTAGACCATCAACCAATCTTTGCTTGCTAATTTGTTTCATGTATTTGAAATTCAAATGTCCAAACCTTTCATGCCATATCCTACTACTTTCATCAACATGAGTAAGAAGTAAAGTAGAATCAGGTTCAATGAATTTAGAAAATGTATACAATCTAGACTGATGATTTATCTCACCGGTAGAAACCCTGGAGTTGGTTTTCATTTCGCAATGTCCACGGAATTTGGTGTGAATATGACTTTATTTCTAGTGCCAATATTCATCATCTGATACACGAAGAGAAGGTTGATGAAAAGTTTGGGAATGTGAAGCACATTCTTGACTCTTCTGTTGGTGAGTTTAATCCTTCCTTTGCCGGTGACTTCGAAAGAAGAGTTGTCCCCCATCAGAATATGAGGACCTTTGCATGCATCCAAAGAATCATACACTAATTTTGAGGAAGCCATGTGATGTGATGCTCTTGAATCTATGATCCAATCATCAGGAGAGCATTTGATGGCAATCAAGGCATGGCTAGAATTGCCTTTATTGGAATTCAGATCTTCTGGCTTTTTCTTCTTAGCACCCTCGTGGATGCGATCTCCAAGGTTATTTTTCTGAAGTATTTGTTTTTGCATGAATGCGGATTATGGATGGAATACTTTGTGACAGTACATGCATTTCTCCCCTTTTCTTTCCTTTTCCCCTTTGGATCTGAAGGCATCGATGAAGGGTTTTGTGTACCCTTCCTTCTTCGAATGTGCATGAGCTTTCTGTTTATCTTTATATTTATATTTCTGATATTTGTGGCTACCATCATGCACAGTGAGTGCATGCGCCCTTGGGCCTTTGATTGTGCCCATGTTGATGAGCTTGGTTTGCTCTTGTGTCAAGGATTCGATAAAGTCCTCAAGAGAAGGAATCTTCCAGGTGGCTCCGGAGGTGAATCTGACAGAATGGAATGTGTATATGAATACAGAGAATTCATGACCAAGATTGGAGAGAATTGTGAGAACCATTCGTTTCTCCTCCTTCGATTTATCAATCCCACAATCTTTGAGTTGCGACAATAAATCCTTGAATTTTGTAAAGAAATATTGGATATTGTCGAATATTTTTGGATCCAATGTGAGCAACTCCACCTATAGCATGTGTCCCCTCATCTTATCTTGTTTTCCAAAGAGCACTTCCAAGGTGGTCCAGGCTTCATTGGGAGTCTTAGAAGAAGATATGTGAAAAAGGAGATATGGAGAAATAAGACTGCAAATTGTCCACATGTGAGTTTTAAAACTGTGAAGTAAATCAATGCATATAGATTCTTAAGCAAAACAAAATTTAATCAATGGCTCATAAACAGAGTACACAAGGATTTTATACCAGAAACCCTCAATCAGGAAAACCTTTCTTATATTCATATATTGAATTTCACCATTAACCATACAATATATACAATTTTTTTAGGTATTCCGTAGATACCAAAACCCTAATCCGGGATTAATTTAGAAACCTGCTAAAAATAGAAAAAATCGCCCAGACGCAGTTGTCGAATCTGACACGCCCACACACACACATGCAAAGAATATAACATATACCCAATATTCTCCCACTTGTTGTTTTCTTTGCATCCAGGGGTCCAGGGGATTATATAGTCAACAATCCAGGGCATCAATGCCCATTGTTACTCTACACCAGGAGAACTTTTCTGTGCTCAAAGACTTTGTCAATGAATCCGCAACATTCTTCAAAGTGTCAACCTTTTCCAGCAACACCTTCTTTTCCTCAACCATGTCTCTCACAAAGTGATACTGAACATAAATATACTTTGTCTTTGAATGATAAGTTGGGTTCTTTTCCAGGAAGATTGCACTCTGACTGTCACAATCTAATCTCATTGCTTGTTGTACCAACCCAATACCTAAACACAATCTTTGTAATCACACTGCTTCTTTGCTTGCATGAGTGGTTGGCATGTATTCAGCTTCTGTAGTTGAGAGTGCCACTACAACCTGTCTTTTTCTCATCCAACTGATTGCTCCTCCAAATAGGTTAAACACATACACACTTGTAGATCTTCTACGATCCGTATCTCTAGCCCAGTCTGCATCAACAAAGCCATGTATGTCCACCAGTCTATCCATTCCTGGTCTTCCTTGGTAGCACAATCCATAACTGGTAGTGCCACGAAGATACCTGAAGACCCTCTTTACTGCTGTCCAATGCTCCTTCCCTGGTTTTTGACATACACCTGCTCAAAACTCCTACTGCATGTGCAATGTTTGGTCTAGTACAAACCATTGCATACATCAAACTTCCAACTGCATTGGCATACGAAACATGGGAAATGTCCTCTTCTTCTTCCTGTTTCTTGGGACACTGATCTAAAGATAACTTTACATCTATAGGAATAGGAACCTTGACCGATTTACTTCCATGCATATTAAACCTCTGCAATATCGTCTCAACATATTTTCTCTGATTCAACCAGAGTTTCATGTTTGCATGATCTCTTTTAATCTCCATTCCCAGAATGAAGTTAGCAGCACCGATATCCTTCATGTCAAATTTGGAGGATAGCTGTGATTTCACCTCCTTGATAACATCCATGTTATTTCCTACCAACAACATGTCATCAACATACAACACTACATAAATGAAGTGATTACCAACCTGATTGGAATATAAACAATGATCAACCCTGCTTCTTACAAATCCCAATCTAAGGATGTATGTGTCAAACTTTTGGTACCACATCCTAGGTGATTGCTTCAGACCATATAGTGTCTTCTTTAGCTTACAAAACAACTCTTTCTTTCCCTTCACTAGAAATCCTTATGGATGCTTCATGTAGATTTCTTCTTCCAGATCCCTATGTAGGAATGTTGTCTTCACATCCATCTGTTCCACTTCAAGATCAAATGCAACAACAATAGATAAAATAAATCTAATAGAAGTTAACTTAGCAACAGGAGAAAAAATCTCACGAAAGTCAATTCCCTCTACCTGGGAATAACCTTTTGCTACTAACCGAGCTTTGTATTTCTCAACTTTACCTTGTGCATTAAACTTCTTCTTAAACAACCATTTTCTACCAACATATTTTATTCCAGCTAGCAACTCAACTATATCCCATGCCTCATTCTTATCCAAGGCATCCATTTCTTCAACCATGGCATTCTTCTAGAGTTTACTATCCTTTGAATTCACTGCTTCCCTAACAGTTTTGGGATCATCATCAGTAATAGATAAAGAAAAATTGGAATGGAAATCAAGTGGACTATACCTTTCTAGTTTCCTTTTATCTCTCACTGATCTCCTCAATACCGGGGTATGAGGTTCTTCTTCTTCTTCTTCTACTTCCTCTTATTCAGATGATTAAGATTTTTCATCATCCAACTTAAGATCTATTTTCTCAGGTTCATCTTGCGTTAGTAGAAATTCTTGTTTGGACACATATTTTACCTCTCTGAAAACAACATCTCGAATGTAAGGAGTCTTCTTGGTTTCTGGGTTCCAAAGCTTATAACCTTTCACACCATCTTTATAACCAATAAAGATACATTTTTCAGGATTTTTATCCAGCTTACTCCTATTTTCCTTTGGAACATGTACATAAGCATCACAACCAAACACTCTAATATGTTGAAGAGAGGGTTTCTTTCCAGACCATACCTCATGTGGAGTTTTATCAGCCAACGTTGATGAAGGTGATCGATTGATTAGGTAACATGCTATACCCACTGCCTCTGCCCAGAATTCTTGTCCTAACCCGACACCGCTGAGCATGGTCCTTGATTTTTCCATTAGTGTCCTATTCATCCTTTCTGCAACTCCATTCTTATGAGGAGTGTATGGAGTATTCTTTTTCCTTTCTATACCACACTTCTTATAGAATTCTTCGAATTTATTTCCGCAAAATTCTCCACCATTATCTGTTCTCAATACCTTTATTTTCTTCTCTGTTTGATTTTCTACCAGAGACTTAAACTCTTTAAATTTATCAAATACCTTAGATTTCTTTCTAAGAAAATAAATCCATGTGTTCCTTGATAAATCATCTATAAATGAAACATAATACACAGATTTACCTAGGGATGGAACATGAACAGGTCCAAACACATCACTTTGTATCAACTCTAAGATCCCCTTTGCTCTTGTAGCACGAAATGGGAATCTTACTCGATTTTGTTTACCATATATGCAATGTTCACAGAAATCAAAATCTAGAGTGCAATTAGACATACCTTCAACCATACCTTTATTGTGTAGTGTTCGAAGGTCCTTTTCTCCAATATGCCCCAGTCTTTGATGCCACAACATGGTCTGCTTTTCCGGGACAATATTGGTCTCTTATCCTTCATTTCTCTGCTTAGGGACAACAAAATTGTTACACCCATTAGTATAAGTTATTCCCAACAACTTGTACAAAGTTCCACACCAAACTCCCCTCATCAACACCATTGCTCCTCATACCATATTGCAAGTGTTCTTTCCAAATATAGTATCCACTCCTGCATCATCCAACCTATTTACAGATATTAGGCTCCTGGCAAGGTTTGGAATGTGCAGAACCCCGAGGAGAGTTCTAATCCTTCCATATTTTAGCAACAACTTAACCCTTCCACATCCCATGATTTTTGTTGTCGAGTCATCTCCTAGGAATACATCACCACCATAATATTTTTCATATTTAGAGAACCAATCCTTGTGAGGATTCATATGGTATGATGCACTTGAGTCGATCAACCATACATCATGGTCTGCATGTGTACCTGTAGATGCCAAGTAAACATCACCTCCTTCTTCAGTGGAGGTTTTTGCCTCTGTGTAAGAGGTACTATCAGATCCCTTTGGTTTTTCAACCTTCTTAGACTTGCAATCTTTCTTATAATGCCCTGTTTTAACACACTTCCAACATTTCCTCAAAGATTTTACTGGAGACTCAGATCTACCTGTAGATTTAGGTCTTCCCCACTGAAGGCTTACCAGGATTCCTGTCTTGGGTACGACCTCTTACAAATAAAGCATCTGTGCTATGACTATCCATGCTTTTCTACCTCATCTCTTCAGATAACAAGGATGAAACTACATCCTCATACTTCAATGTAGATTGAGTGGTACTATCAATTTCTACAACAAGATTATCCCAAGAGTCTGGAAAAGAACAAAACAAAGTAATACACTTATTTTCTTCTGCAATCATAATATTAACAGAGACAAGTTGACTTACCAGAGTATTTAAGGCATTTAGATGTTCTGTCACAGAATCTCCATCTTCCATCCTAAGATGATACAACTTCTTTCGAAGAAACAACTTGTTTACTAGGGACTTTGATTGATAAAAATTCCCCAACTTATCCCATAGTTCCTTCACTGTAGATTCTCCCGAGACATTCAACAACACCGAATCTGCCAGGCAGAGTTGAATAGTACTCCGTTCTCTTCTGTCCAACTTCTCCCAATCTTCCTTCGACATACCAGCAGGTGGTGTACTAGTAGTTTGTGTACTAGTAGGTCGTGTACCAGTAGCCTATGTGCTAGTAGACGGTGTACCAGTAGTTTTTGTACCAGGATTCACAACGATCCATTGTTCTTTGCCTACAAGAAGGTCCTCCATATTGAGCTTCCATAACTCAAATTTTTTACCGTTGATCTTCTCTATCTTGATTCTAGAAGATATCACCATTCCTCTTTCTACACTCGAATAACCACTGCAAAATCTCCCACTAAACCCAAGTTTATCATAGACCCAAGATCAACTTGATCTATCAATATCGAGCCAAACCCTTAGTAACAAAGGCATCCCTCTGAAGCCAAAAATGATCTTTGATACCACATGTGAGTTTTAAACCTATGACGTAAAGCAATGCATATAGATTCTTAAAAAAAACATAATTTAATCAATGGCTCATACACAGAGTACATAAAGATTTTATACTGGAACCCTCAACCGGGAAAACCTTTCTTATATTCATATATCGAATTTCACCATTCACCATACAATATATACAATGTTTTTAGGTATTCCGTAGATACCAAAACCCTAATCCCTTAATCCAGGATTAATTTAGAAAACCGCTAAAAATAGCAAAATCCGCTAAAAATCGTCAGATGCAGTTGTCGAATCTGACGCGCCCACACACACACATGCAAAGAATATAGCATATACTCAACACTGAGTGCCTCATCCATGCAATTTAAGTACTTTTATTTTTCTATGGCTGATGTTGGTTCTGTATCTGTATTTAAGGTTAACTTGTACAGCCCTCTGGTTCAGAGATGTATGGCTATTTTCTCCTTCCATGCAAAATAGTTGTAAGGTGTAAGAATGAATTCTTTTTGGAAATCCATTTTTCTGCTGTCTTCAATCTTTTGTACTTGCAAAATTTTTTTGGTGTAGCTTTTGCTTAGCAGTATGTTAGCTCTGATACCATGTAGATGTGTTGAACCTGCACAAAATAGATCTAGCTAAACAATAATACACACATTTGCAGAGAGAATTTCAGAAAGAAGAAGAAGGAGAGAAAGAATAAAATAATTCTCATTAACCGTTGTGAATAATGAATAATTTACACATGATATACTTTAGATAACTCAATGAGTGCACACTGGAGGAGAATCAATGCGCCATAGGGGTGGTCTAGAGTGATCTAGACACACACCAGCAGTTACAAGAGTGAACTACCACCTAGTCTAGTCTCTCAGGCAGTTACGAGAGTGAACTACCACCTAGTTGAGTTAACTAGTCAACTAGTCTTCAGTTAACTGACTGAACAAAGAGTAGTGAGGAGTTAACTCAGGGAATCAAGGGAAATGCGTCAGTTTGGTGATAATCCCAAGGCAAGGTCGAATTAGCATGGTGATGATCCCAATGTTGCATGATGATAAAACCAATGCAACATCTAAAGTCAACTCAACTAGTCAAACTGAAGTGTCCACTGAAAGAGAATATTCTCCAGGTGGAATATTCTCCTCTAAAATATAGGAGACTGGATAATGACTAATTATGACTAATAAACAAGGGAAAACCTTAGGAAAAATAAATCCTAGGTGTGTGTGAAGTAACTCCATGATTCTTCATTCTTCTTTTCTAGCAACCTAGAGTGCTTCTCTTCATTCTCTATAATTGATGTGGATGTTTCTGTCTCTTCAACGTTCTTGTTGAGCTTGATGATTTTACTTATCAATGTGACAACTTCTTCTTCAAGATTCTCAACCTCTTCTTCTTTCTTCATTATATGAGACTTCGTGACTTCTTCTGTTCTTTTCACTTCTTCAAGATGAATTTTTAATGTGATTATTTCTTCTTCAAGTCTTTTCTCTTCTTGACCAAACTCTGCCTCAAGATGGTTTAGATCATTTTTTCTTTCCTTAAGATGATATTTCAATATCTTCTCTCTCATTTCTGCTTCTTCCTTATGTGCTGCTATGTTGGATTTCAAATACTGCTTTTGATATTCAATATTTTCTTCGATCTTTCTGGCTTCTTCTAGCTGAGTTCTTAAGTTCTCGATGACCTGTTGAGCTTCTTCAAAAATGTGAACACTTTCCTTTTGTTTCAACAATTCTTTCTTGAGTGACTTGTTTTCTTCTCTTAGTTCATCTAAAGCATTAATCAATTCTGCTTCATAATTGTCTTCCTTTTCAATTAGTTTTTCTGTCTCATTTCCTTCATGGAATTCTATTTCAAGATATTCACGTTTTTCACAATTAAAGAAAAACAACATACCTCTACTGATTATGTACTCTTAATCTTTTGAATTTGTTTGACATGGTGAACATAATTCTTCTTGATCTGTATATGCATCTTCTTTGGCATTTTCTGAATTTGTGATGGGTGAAGAATATATGGCATGTAACTTATCCCAAAGTTCTTTGGCTGATGAACATTTACCAACCTTTTCTCTTACCAGATTAGGTAATCCTTCAGAGATGAAATCCATTGATATTTTGTTATTCTTCTTCAATTCCTTCTTGGCTGCAGTCTTTGCTCTTTTTGAACTATCATATCATGTAACAACTGATAGCCAAATATAATGTCCCCGTGCCTGTAAAAATGCTTTCGTCCTTCTGCTCCACATATCATACTTAAAACCATTCTAACCATTAAACATTGGTACTCCATTCTCAGAATAATCCATGATCTCCTTCTAGTGGTTAAACTATTTCCTGAAGGAACCTGCTCTGAAACCAATTGTTGGATTACTGAGAGGGGGGGTGAATCAGTAATAGAGAAATTTAATCCCTTTTCACCATAAAATGAAAGTGTTATATCAATGTAGCATTATCATCCAATAGTTGAAGAGTAAATAAACAATGAACAAATGAGCAATCACACACATACACAGTACACTAGTGTTCTACGTGGAAACCCAAAGAAGGAGAAAACCACAAAATTCTTTTTCTTATATGTCTTTAAGAATTACATTCATTTGAAGCACCGACTTCCTTTTTTTTCCACCTACAACTAGAAGGAGGCTCCAACCCCCTAGTTTCTCAGGATACAACCTAAAGGAAGCTCCAACTCCCCAATTCTCTGGCTACAACCAGAAGGAGGCTACAACCCCCTAGTTTCTCAGGCTACAACCTGAGGGAAGCTCCAACTCTCCAATTCTTTAGCTAAAACCAGAAGGAGGCCACAACCCACTATGTTCTCTGGCTACAACCGGAAGGTGGCTACAACCACCTGTCCTTTCCTCATCCAACCGCCCTGACATATAAGTATATTGATGGAACCACTGTCACACTATCACTGTGAGATATATTGTTGTAAACATGTACCAATAAACTTGCACCAAACAACTCGTACCAATAACCTGAACCATGCATCAACTTGTAATCAACCCGTACCATAAACAAGTGCATTAACCATGCACCAACCTGTACCATAAACAAGTGCATCAACCATGCACCAACCTTTACCAAACAACCTATAATCAGCTTGTATCATAAACAAGTGCATCAACCATGCACCAAATATGTACCAATCATGCATCAAATACACATAAACTATGACTCATCAAGATGTACCAAGATCATCAACTATACACCTCATGTATTTTCCAACTCATCAACTTCTTGTCTCAACCATGTACCCAACATGTACCTCAACCAAATATCAAATACATATACCAATATAACCATCAAAATTTCTCTAGCAATACATCATGCTATCCATAACCAAATACCATAGATCCTTACATCAAACCATGTGCCATAACCTCATTTTTATGTAGCCTCAATTTAAACCAACAACTTCAGCAACACATCAAAACCAAATGACTAATATCCATATGCCAAATACCAACAAAAAAATACCAACTGTATCCTTTAAAAAATCTGATATATGCAACAATATTGAATATCCATTACCATCTCAAGAGCTAAACCCTAGCTCACAAAACATACCTCAAACAAGATGTGTCATATCTTTCATAAATAGACCCCAACCATGTTGTCGCCGTGATTATGTTGCCGAGATTCTACTGCCATGATTTTTCTACCGAAATTTTCCT
>ML834501.1:16839-50357 GCA_009831015.1 Picea engelmannii | reverse complement strand
ACCGAGATCCATCTGGATCAATATGCATTTTTGAATGGTAGTTCAACTAATTCAATAGTTTATTTGTAATTTCATACCATATAAATAATTTGCATGTTGTTCCTTCTATTAAATTGTTTTTCAAATTACATTCAAGAATATTATTGCTTATTGTTTTTCAAATTACACTCAATATTTTTACTTTATTCCTTACTTGAATAATTATATGCTTCTACTCTCACATTTTCCACTTGTCTTGTAATATCCTCACAACAATAACAACTAATTATCACCTTGCTATATTGTGACCTCACTGTTTCAATTTGAGAAGTTTCCTCACAAGCTTAAGGATTGTGTGCCTACAAGTGAATGATTCAATGTTCTAACCTAATTAAAAGATGTTACAACTAAATACAAAACTTTAAAGGTTTGATAAGATACTTTAAAATAAATATAAGGCAATATATCAATTCCAAGTTCTTTCCAAGCCTTCATATCCACCATAAACCAAGCCCGCCCAAAGTGGAATAATATAATTGCCTACATAATCGCACTTGAATACGATCACTCATCTCAAAGAGAACTTCTTGCTAACAAAAAGTAATCATTTTTAAAGTAGTGGTCTAAACGTTTTACTTTTTGAATATTTTTTGGTAATTTTTTTTAGTTTGATTTTGCTCGAGAGGTTTTTTAGCACGCTTAATCCATTAATGCATTAAAAAATGCAATTTAAACAATATAAAATAGCTATTGTCCAAATTTACATCATTGGATTTCGACCAAAAACCCAAACCCAAAAGATATAAATTTTAGCAAACTCCATTTTTAAATAGATATAAGAAGATTCATTATGTCGAAATATGGTATAGTAGAAATACATGAATAATAAAAAAAATAGGAGGAACAAAAGAAATATTTTATTCTAAACCTAAGATAACAGAATAATAAAATGGCTCAAAGGATTCACCTTTTTAATCTTGTTCCATTCATGTAGAGATGCAGAGAGCTATATGGTCGGCCCATTGCATGCCTCCATATATGCCAACTAGTGAGAGTTGATCCAATTACACGCCTCCATATATGCCAACAACTTTTTCCCTCGAAGACCTAACGATTTTTCCCTCGAACATGTTCGATGTTCAATTTCAATTTCAATTTCAAACATGGTGAAGGTTTCGATACATGGTTTAATTGAAGGAGTTAATGGGAAGTTGGCTGGTGTGTACTAAGGAATTAATTGACTGGGGGTGGAGGCGACATGCATTTACTTCACGTCACCCTTACTCTTTCCACTGGCCGCCACCCTAATCGGGCTATTGTTCAACTTTGTTTGCTGTGGTTAGGCTTCGATTTTTAAGCAGAGGGAGAATTGCTCAGCCAATTCACGTTTTAAGGAGATCTTGGTTACATGTATGTATTTTTGTCCATCCATGAATTTGCTCTAGTTATTAAATAGATAGTGGCTCAGTATGTATGGGTTTGTGCTTTCCTTGAGTTGGGAAACTGTGTTAATTGGTGATATTTTTCTAGAATGAATCATTGGTGGTTTTCATTGCAACAAGGTTTGAAGTCACAGAGTTATTGGTCATTCTGAGTATGGGCATCCATAAAGGCTCTCTGTCATCCTTGATGGTTTTAGTCGGAGGGTTTCATATCGTTTAGAGTAGTTGGTTGTCTCCATGTCGTCGTATTCCATACCCAGTCTTTAGATGTTATGGGGTTTTGAACACATTGTTTCACTGCACTTTGCTTCACTTGGGTATGATTTAGTTCATGTTACTAATGTTGTACAATGGGTTGTGATGGTCGTTTTCCAAAGGGATTTATTAAGGTGACTATTATTTCTCTGCCCTGTCCTATCTCATCATTCTCAGGTTGACTGGGAGAGCCACGAGGGTTATACCCTGTGTGTGCTAAGTATCATTACATGGCCAAAATGGGGCCTTGATCCTCTGTTCATAGCCTCTCCTGTCACGGGAATTCGCACCCTGTCTGCGAAGACATTTGTGGTATACCCTGTGCATGCACTATTGGTCTCAGATGTTTTCACCCGATGTTAGGGGGCGACTCCATGTCTCCCTGTGTTGGTCCATAGGGCCAATCCTTTATTACTCAAAGCTCGGTTTTGATAAAGGAAATCCATTATGTCATGTTGGATACATGGTCGATGGTTATGAGTTGGTGATGCATCGTCGATAATGTTGTATTGTTAACTTGTCTCTGTTGTTTATCCTTATAGTGTTTTGCTTATTGGTACTTAGTCATTGCAATTGGTTATTATGATAGTCTAGTTGATAAGCTCATCATTGAAATTGGTTGATTGAAGAATGGGGTTGATACACAGTCACTGTTTTTTGCATTGAGATTATTGAAATGTTAACTCAACATTAGTTTACAATTGATTAATGATGCTTCGCGCGTGACGCATTAGCATGTGTGGCGTTCCTACAAAATGAGTCAACGATTACTGTGACTATGTGTTTTTAATGGTCAAATGGTTATTTCATTTGTGATGATTATGGAATTTCCATCCACTGTATATGTTATGGTTATTTGCTTGCGTCACAGGTTTCAAATATGGGTTTTTTGCAATTTGATCAATTGTGTTATGAGATCGGGCATACCGTTGTTACCTATTGATAGCCCAACTTTATGGATGTTTAAATTCAGAGTGGTTGAACCCTTATAGTCACATTAATACTCAACGTTGTGTCGAATAGTCTGTGTATTCCAAACACAGTGTGAGTTTAAATGCTTATTGTTGTCTGTGTGTTTAAGTGGCAAGTCAGGATCTTTGCAATTAAAACATGGATCGGTGTGTTTGACTGTCCACTATGTATGCTTAATGAATATCATGCATTTTAACAATGATATGAACGGGTGTTGTGGCAGTATGATCTTGTTACAATTTAATTGTAGATGGAATTGAGGGATTAAATCGGGCATGCTTTCTGTGTCTGTGTTGACAGAAGGTGGTTGATTTTTGATACTAAACAGAGTGGAATTAAGTGACTAGTTATTCATTTGGGAATTGTTTAAAATATTAAAGGGATAAATGAGAAGAATAGAGCTCCCCTACAGGTTGTTGTGGAATGCATTTTGTCTTGTTTGATGACATTGTACTAAAAAATTGAATTCAAACAACGAGCAAGTTAATGCACATAATTGGTTGAACTATGTACAATAATTGTTTTTGGGTCACAATGGTCATTTGGTTGGTGTATTTCCTTTTTACATAATGGTTGTATGGATTACTTGATTAATTTTATGAACAGTAATAGCTCTCTTTACCTACCATTATTTCTCTTTCCGCTAATTACAAACCCCTTTCCTTCCCATTCATTTTTCACTCCCTATTCTAAAATTTAATTACAGTCAAGAAGAATTATGTATTGAAGCAGTTTAAAGTCACAATTTCTTGGTTGGATTACAATGATGTTTTCTTTGGTTTGCATTACATTTGATTGTTTTTGGTCTTTGAGCAGTAACCGTGTTTATTTCCCCCCTCATTTTATCATTTTTCGCTAAATACAAGCCCCTCGCATATCCCAGGACCTTTTTTTCACCCCTTGCTCATTGACAACAGTTAAACAATTTATATGGATTGGATTGCATGAGCCTGATATGTTGTTGAGCCAAAATTTATTTCATATTTTTAAATAGTTATAATGTATGGTTTTTCAAAAGGACTATTTGCTAATCAATCATGCATGCAGTAATGAGCTTTTTCAGCCAAGGTATCCATGGCAGAGGCAACCAAGGGAGAGTTAATTGGAACAGAGGCCCAAGAAGGACAAGGTTCTCCATACAATTTGATGTTGACTCGCAAGATTGAGGCCAGTTATTTCAGGCCATATTTTTCAATTCGATTCGGCAAGGAGTAGTCCAACCTAGGCCTGAAAGGCCTCCTTTCCAAGCTCCAGAAGCCCTTGGTATTTCCGTTCTCCCTCATGTCTCATTGCAACCCGAGGTTCCCAAAAACGATGGATGGAAAGAGATTGTCCACCTGTGAATCTCCCAACATCGTGGCTAGCTCAATTTGTCCTTACCTGCTTCCCCGCCTATTAACCAGATTGTTGAAGTTGCACCTGTCCTCTCACCAGTTTAGTCCTCTCATTCTAGAAAAAGGTTGCAAACTGAGGCCCACCATACCCTTGACAAAGGAAAAGCCACTGCTGCCCCTTCCTCACCCTCCAATGGCTCTGATAAATCCATGTCTTCCTGGATGCATTTGAGGGATGATTGTTCTCACGTGATCAATGAGATTAGGCCTAAAGGCTCAGTGCAACCAAAGGCAAATTCATAAAAATAGAAGGGTGACAACAACAATCAAGGAAATATTACATCTTAGAGTGGGACATATGGTTTTTGAGTTCTTATGTTATTTATTGTTGATGACAATTGACTTCAGAAGTTTTGGATAACATGTTTTCTTTAGATATATGAGTAATATATTTTTTGAAAATAATTAAAAATATCAATGAGCTAAATTGTCAAATGTTAATGTGATGATGGGAGTCAGAAGGAAGGGTTTTTTTGCTTGATTAACTAGTTATGTTATGATTGTTAAGAGCTAAAGGGAGTCACAAGGGGTCCCACCTACTAGTTATTATTTATTTATAACCCTTATTATGATTATTACTTTTCCCCCTAACTAAAAATTTGGTTGAGTCTTTAGTTAACTTAACTAATGAGGTAGTTCAACTACCTCAACCAATTTTGATTTGCTTAAAGGCAAAAGGAAAGGGAGGAACACAAGGAGGATAGAAGGATAAACATACTAAGGTTTTCTCTTTGAGTTTATGTTGAGATAGTTCGGTTTTCATCCATTCCTTAATTTATCATAAGCCTAATTATTTTTTATGATAGTAGGGTCTTATAGTAGACAACAAGATTCAAGGCTGAATTATATCATTCAGACACTTGTTTTTTAGAGGTGTTGATCTATCTTTGATAGTCTGTTTAGACTTGTCTGTTTGTGAATTAGTTTTCATGGCTGATAAAGGCTATTGTGCAGATTCGAGTGGACAACAATCTGTGGCAAGCTGATCCAACTTTTAGAGTTCAGTTTTTTATTTTCTGTTGGAGGTCCTTTTGTGTGTTCCATAGGGGATGTCTAAGTTTGACTTTGGTTCAAAATTTTTGCATGGAATTTTGTAAAAAGAACAACTCTTTGGTGAATTGGAATGAAATAAAGGATTGCTTTATGTCTCATCTGTCTTGATTATCATCTTGGTGTCTTTACTTCTATCTCTACATTTATTTCAACAACGGTTATATTCAGAAAATCATATTAAAATTAATTTTCCAGCAAGTTTTTAATTGTGAAAAGACTAGCCTAAGCACTCATAATAAATACTTGTGAGTTAGAATTTTATTTTGACGGATATAAACATAGGATGATATTCCCGTCTATTTTGATTTAGCCAAGTAGAATCTGAAAATGCTTGAGTAAGATCATTTCATATATTTTCCTCAACACTTCGTTGTGTAAATAATGAGGAAGCACATAAATTGTTACAAGAAACGCATGGATCTTCAGATTCTGTCATTCATGTGGGTGGCCACTTTTCTCCTAAAACTACTGCTTTTAAAATCATTAGAAAAAGGTATTATTGGCCTTCAATTTTTCGAGATTCTTATAAATTTTCAAGATCTTGTGACAAGTGCTAGAAGTTTGTTGGGAAAGAACGTCTTTCTACCATGCCTTTACAACTTGTCCTCCCTAAATTTCCTTTTTCAAAATGGGGTCTGGACTTTATCGGTCCTATTAATCCTCCATCTTCAGCAGGGCAAGTTTTCATCTTGACAGCTACAGATTATTTTATGAAATGGACTGAAGTTGTCCCACTTAAGCATTCACAGGATGAGCAGGTTATTTCTTTCCTTGAAACTAATATTTTCTCCAGATTTGGCCTTCCTTTAGAGATTATTACAGACAACGGTCTCACTTTTATTTCTTCTAATATGACTCAGTTTCTTGCTAAACTAGGAGTTAAACATTTTACCTCATCAACTTATTACCCTCAAGGAAATGGGCAAGCCGAGTCTACTAATAAAAATCTGGTTAGAATTATCAAGAGGATCATTGAAGATAAGCCTTGTCAATGGCACACCCTCCTCACTTACCAGATCGCACTACCACCAAGGTGAGCATAGGTTGCACTCCCTTTCAACTTGTTTATGGTCAAGAAGCTATTTTTCCTACCGAGTTGGAACTTTCTTCTTTAAGGCTGATGCTACAGGTTGAAGAATTAAATTCTTCTAATATCTCTCAAAGGATAAATGAACTATTGGCTTTAGAGGAACAAAGGACATTTGCCTTGGAGAATAGAAAGAAAAGACAACAAAACGTGAAGAGATATTTCAATAAAAGTGCAAAAGATGTCAGATTTAAGGTAAATGAGAAATTCTTTCTTTGGGATTCAACTCACGCTGATAGAGGAAGGCATTCAAACTTTCAAAAGTTATGGCCGAGTCCTTTTAAAATCGTTTTTGTCCTAGGCACAAATTCTTATCTTCTAAAGGACTTGGAAGAGCGAATGTTTTCCTATAGCACCAACGGTTCCCACTTGAAACACTATGTGGAACCAGTTTGAAAGTTAAAATTTTGTATGGAGTTACTTCTGTATTATAGTTTTTATTTCAGTGCTTTGATTTTGCCTTGCTGTTTTATTTTTCTGTTGTTTCATTTTTGCTGTTTTTCTTTTATTAATTCCTTTTCGTTTCAGAAATAAAATTCTGGATTAGTTTTTCCACATCGATGCTATTTTGGAAGTACTATTAATCAATAACAATCATGTTACACAACTTTCATGATGTCCCCCCTTGAAGACATCATTGAAATTGCTATCTTCTTCCAGTACTACTGTTAGATAAGATAATTAGTTTTTCATCCCTATTTTTTACTTTCCTTTTCTTCCCTCCACCCCAAGATTCAAAAAGAGCACACCAGAAATTGTTCTCCTTAAAGAGAAGTACGCTTTCATTGTGATTAATCGAATGTTATGCATACAAGAATACTCCCCTCATACATAACACTTTCCATGAGTTATTCCCAAAATCCCAAATCATTTTTTCCCCTTAAACTGCCTCACTTCCCCTGTTGCATAATCATTCTGATATACTTTCCTTGATCTAATGTTCACCTGGTTTACGAAAATAGACTTTATGAGTTATTAATCTGTTGGAAATAGATTTCCCTTTGGAGTCTCCAGTTTGTTGATGCTTAAAAATGCAACAATGAATATTGCTCTCAAATGATTGTCAAGCTATATTAATTATTTATATTAATAATAAACTAGTAGGTGGGACCCGCTTGTAGATTTGTGGTGCTATGATGGATATGTTGTGCTTATGTTGTTTTCTTATGTGATGGTACCAACACAGTCTTCTACAGTTCAATGTTTCAAATTATGGTTTAAAATGTTATGGTGACATAAGATGAATGGTTGATTAATGCATGGTGTTGGAAAGCTTTGATGACCACTTGCAGATTATGTTAAGACTTCCCTATGGATGAAAGGATCATTATCAATTTTGTTTTGATATTGCGATTAAACATGGGATTAATTAGTTTAACTATGATCTTGATAAAAGACAATAATGGAGATATTTTTTAGAAGAACTATACACAACCCTAATGCTATGTATTATTGTGATAAAAAGGGTGCAATAATCCCTTGCTACTAGACTTATGAACCTTGTTGAATGTTTTATGTTGATACACATGGGGTAACATTATAGCACATTGTTATTTAAAAAAAAAGGATTGACAATACTAAGGGTTGCACACTATGCAAATGGGATATGGTTATGGATATGTTTTTGATTAAATACTTGGTGCTATGGTGAATTGGATGGATCTTACGTTGAATTGAATAAGGTTGCAGGGAGAAGTGACGTGCATTTACTGCACGTCACTCAAACACCCCTCGAGCCCGCCACCCTAGTCATTCTTTCATTTTGGTTTTTGGCTCTGGTGGTTGTTGATGCTCTGCATTGTTCGGTTGTGAAGGAGGCATACAATCTAGCTTTTTCCTCACGCAAGATTTTTCAGGTATGGGTTCCTTCTCCATCCATGATGGTTACTTTGCCCTATGAATCAATTTTTGGCTCAAGATTGCTCGTGTTCTGTGTGTTTCTTAAACTGCTATTAGATATTTGAATTGTGTATTGGTGTTGTGTCTGTGGGTTCTTCTAGTGATTATTCTAGATCGTTGGCATTTTAAAAAAGGAATGGTTATACTCTCCTTGTTGTGTGTAATTTGTGCATGGGTTTATTGATAAAATGGAAGTGAAGCATGCTTGGTCGGATTGGTGTTGGTGTCTAAAGATGTCCTAAAAACAACCTTAGTTTAACAATAATTTATCAACCCGAAGATTCATCTTTTATCTCAAGAATATCAACAAAGTCTATGTAGGTAGCCTAAAATCGTGTAGCCAAACCAAATCTGAGTTCATCAACAATCAAGTTCCTCAAACGTTCACCAAAGATTCTAAGAACTAAATGGAATTGAAATCTAATTACTAAGATGTTGTGAAATGGAAAGGAACTAATTAATCTATTGAATTCACTTAACTAGAAAGCAATAATTGAATCTAACTAAGGACTTGCAAAATTAACTATCAATTATGAATTCTGATTACTAGAAAGGAAATAACGAATTACTCTATCTACGGAAAGAAACATCAATTGTAATCTAATTAGAAAGGACAACTAATGTATCTTTGACGAAAGGAACAACTATTGTAACTTTAACTTAAGGGAACAACTATTGTAACTTTAACCGAAAGGAACAACAATCGTAAATCTAAGGAAAAGGAACAACGCGGATGAAAATGTGAGGAACTGTCAAGCAATTACTTCAGAAATGGGAATCATAAAAGCAATCATTAATAACTAATCGAAATGTCTGTCTTCTATATGCAAACAATCATAAAATCATTAACACACTCATGCATTTATCCTTGGCTATTATAAAAGAGATCTAAATCACAAAATAGAAATCAAACTTCGAACTGATACAATTACAGAATGAGACAATAGCTCCTTCAGACTGGGCCCTCGGTCTTCAGAAGTACTGCTACGAGAAACTCAGAGCACAAAAATGATAAAAACACTCAAAACTATCATTGATTCCATGGCTGGTAAAACATTTACAAAAACTGCTTGCACAAAACAATTGTAGATCTAATTACTCGAATGCGTTGTTTTCTCCGTTTTTCTGGATCTATTACCCTCTTATATATTACAAAAGTTTGGGTAAATCAAGCTATCCCGAGGATCAAAATATCCTCAGGATTGCTTTACTATTATAAAATTACAATATAGCAAATGCATTATCTTCAAACTGCTTTGAGCCTAAAAATTCTTCGACCTCTAATAGCTTGTGCATAGCCAAAATCTCTTTGGTTATCTTTGACAGTTATTTGTCCAATTCTGCAACAAAATCAAACCATTCCAATCGTAATTTAGAATATATTTAATAAAACTTTAATAACAACCCTAAGAGACATATTAATCATATTCTTTCCTATCTATCCCTAACTATCTAAAGAATCAATCAAAATCATATCATGAAATGTGGGAAAAAGGAAGATATTTATACCTTTTTCGTAACCCAACAATTGGGTTTTGGGTCTGGATTCTCTGTGGAAATTATTGTTATAATTTGGCAAGATCTGAGATTTGCGTATGGGTATTACAACCAGTCTTTGTGTTAAAATTTGCCACACCTTTTTCGTCTCTGTGGTTGATATTTTTCGATCCTCTGGGTTTCAATGTGAATTGTTGAAAGTTTAAGTGTTTCTTTACTTGTTATAGCAAAGCCCCAAGTTGTTAGCTATCATGGTGTTGCCCTCATTAACATTGTTTCTTCGAAAGCATTGCACAATTGGGTTAAACATCACCCATAAGTTTAATGGAAGCATTATACATGATTTTGGTGGGGCACGGGTTGTGCTTGGATACTCACATTGCAGTGTTATTAAGAGTTCACTTCTTTTTGTTCCCTGTTGGAAGTGGTTGACTGTCGTTTTGGTAACCCTCACAGTCAAGATTATGGTTACTTGTTATATGTCTGTGGTAAATTTGTGAAATGCACGAGTTGTCTGCGTTTTCGAGGATTTAATCCTCTGATTGAGTGATATATTCTTACTCTCCATTTGTTGAGTTTTTAAACCCTAAGTACGATCTTGATATTGTTTTACTCACCGTCAAGGGTAAATGGAGCAATGTGTGTGCTTGGTCGATTGGGAACGATTCAGTTCTGTTTCTCGTTGGGAAATTTGAAAAGAAGTATATGCATATTGATTTATGTAAAGATTGTGCTCAAGAGTTGCATGTTATTTGATTCAAATGTTATTTGAATCAATCCTTATGTTGATTATTTTTAAAAGGGACCTCTGTGTGAATGGATTGGGGCCCGGTTAAGAGTTTTAATGCCCAGTTTGATTGTGTCAAACAATGTTAAATAATGGATAAATGATGGTAAATATTGTACATGTTATTATTAGTTTTAAAGAATAAGAATTGGAATAAATGGATGGAATCATTGTGCGTATTCTATTGGTTTTAAAAAGGAAAAAAAAAATGTTTAGCATTGGAGTATGAATGTTTATGGCTCAAAGGGTTATTGTGGTTTATCACATCGATTGAAATGTTGTTATTATGACTATTATATAAGGTTTGTATGGTTGCAAAGACTGTTTTAATTGAGTATTTTTGGGCATATGAATTATTGTTTGGAAGCCTACAAGAAATCTGTAAAGAAGTAGCAGTTTAAATTGTGGTTTTGAAAAGTGAATATTGTCAAACTGTGGAGGTTTGAACAAAGATATGATTGATTGTTTGTTTTGATTTATTTTTATATGAACAATATCCATATTATATCCCTGTCATTCTACCACTTTTCTCTCATTATATTCCCCTCATAATCCCAATTTCATTTTGACAAACCTGTTTTGTAAAATAAATTAAAAGGTTCATGTACAACGACAAAAGATATAACACAACAATGGTTGGCTACTGATATTTTTGGTTTTTTATTACATAGTTAAATTCTTTAATTAAATGTTGAGGAGTATTCGTGTATTTATCCCCCCTCATTATACCACTTTTCACTCATTACACTCCCTCCATAAGTCCCATGAACCCTATCACCCCCTTCTCACTTGGTGATTATTAAATGGTTTGTTATGGATGGATTTGCATGTATCTCGTGTCAATTTATGAGCCAATTTTTTATTCATGCAAGAAAAATGTCATGTATGGTTTATTAAGGGCTTGGTTACTGACGAAATGCTGCTATAGGATGAGATTCTTGAGTAGGGGAAACCATGGAAAAAATAATAGAGGCTGGGGAAATTGGAACAGAGGGCCTAGAAGGCCTAGATTTTCCATTCATTTTGATGTTGATCCCCAAGAATTGAACCAGTTATTCCAAGTTGGGTTATTTAAATGGTTTGGGAAAGGAATAGTACAACCTCGACCAGAGAGACCCCCCTACCAGCCTCAGGACATCCCTGTAAATTTGTTCCTCCTCATGTGTCCTTGCAACCAGAAGTCCCTTCAAATGATGGATGGAAAGAGATTGTCAACCCAACTGTCTCACACCATCATGTTAAGTTTTGAGCCATTATTAGGTTTCTTTTCAATTTACTAGATAACAATAGCATAGGTAGGATCACTAAGAGAAACACAATCACAAGATACACAATATTTATCTTGGGAAACCCTCATGGGGGAGAAAACCCATCAAAACTTCCTTAACATAGATAGCCAATTCAATGCCAAGACAATAAACCAAAACACTAGAGAATATCCAACATTGAGAAATGTGCCTCTCTCTTCCTTGATGAGTGAATGAGGAGTGAGATAATGAGGCGTTGGATTCCTTTATTTATATAAATTGGCAGGTGTTGAAAAGGTGTCTCTTCACTGGGTAGGGCCGACTTGTCTTCTTAGTGGTTAAAACCACTTTAATTAGCTTGGGGGATGACTTCTCAATTTTCATATTATATTTAGGGTTTTACCAATCTACAAAAGGGGATTTAGTCAATTACAATGCCCGACATGATCAATCCACAAAAGGGGTTTGATCTAATGAATAATAACTCAATAATAAATAGAATATTCTTTGTAGTTACAATATTTCAACACTCCCCCTTAACAAGAAGGGTATTTTACAACATCGTTAGGAGAGAGAGAGGGCATCAACATCAACATCATCTGGAACAATGACTGGCATATCTATAAATCATCATAAGTTTTTCTTCATCATCAATATAATCATCCACAACAAGGATATGTAATGGAATCATCATCATCTGCATCAACATGGATTAGTATAACACTAATACATAATCATCATCAATAACAACACAAGGTCGATACAACATCAACAACAACAACATCACAACACGAAGGTTGGAGCATCATCAACATCAACACTAGGCTGGAAATATTCAACACGAAGCTGAAATCTCAACAACATTAGTACAAAGTTGGAAATGTTCAGCACGAGGTTGGAATCTCAACAACATCAACATGAAGTTGGAAATATCCAACACGAGGCTGGCATCTCAACAACATCAGCATGAAGCTGGAAATCTTCAACACAACGTTGGCATCACAACAACATTAGCACGAAGTTGGAAATCTTTAGCACTAGGATAGAATCATCACTACTCCCCCTTTCGAGAGAGGTCATTTCATACCTCACCAAGATTTTCTCGAAAGTTCTTAAACTTTACATGAGACAAAGGTTTGGTTAACACATCAACAACCTATTCATTCATGCCAACATAATGGTGCTTCATGGCTCCTCTCTGCACCATATCATGAATGAAGTGATATCGTATCTCTATGTTCTTTGACTCATCATGGAACACATCATATTTATATATCTATGGTTATCACATAGGATGTCGGTGGCTTCCATATCCAGATCAAATGGATCTGTCAACAACATCTAAAACCATATGGCTTCACCACTGGCGGAACATGCTGCAATATATTTTGCTTCTGTCGTGATGAGAGAAATACTTGATTTCTTCCTACTCTTCCATGAGATCATGTTTGACCCCAGACTAAAACAACATCATGAGGTGCTCTTTTTGTGAGAGACACTTCCAGCCCAATCTGAATCGGTATAACCACTCAGTCTGAAGTCATGATCTCTAGTATAACAGAGACCAAAACCCAACGTACCCATAAGGTATCTCATCTCATGTTTTTCATCATCAAGGTGAACACGTATGGGTTCTACCAGATACTAACACAAGGAGAAAACATATATCTGTCCTGGTATTTGTCAAATACATCACCGAACCAATAGTTTGACTATACAACGTAGCACCAACCAATTCTGACAAAGTATCAACCAGGAGCTTCAACTTTGTTTCCATCAGTGTGTTCATGGATTTACACTCCAACATATCAAACCTCTTCAGTATTTAAACTACATACTTCCCTTGGTTAAGGAAGATCTTCTCTGGGCTTTGCCAAACTTCGAGACCTAAGTAATAATTCATTAGGTCTTTAATCAAACTATGTAGCGAGTTTCTTCTGCAATCTGTGATGACATTTTCTTCATGTTGTCAAGAATATGTCATCTACATATATTAGCAACATCATTGGCTCATCATTCAAAACCTTGAGTTAAAGGTTAGAATCAACTTTACTCTTGGTAAAGCCCAAGCTCGTCAGGAAACTGTTAATTATACCATATCAAGCTCTAGGAGCTTGTTTCAATCCATATAGATCATTCTTCAATATTCATACATGCGTCTTTCTGTCTTCAACTTCAAACCAAATTTTCTCATTACATTGTACCAATCTGGTACACTTGCTCAGTTGCAACTCAATCTGCACAATTATGTGCTAGATCTATGCAATGCACTATCTGTCTCACTACCTGAGAGTATGTCCTCTCCTCTTTATGCAACCATTCCTTCTAGAATTGGGACTCTGCACCTGTAGCTGTTCTGAAGCTGAGAATGGTTGCTCCATTTTCACTGTGACTGCTGAAATCAGAGAGTAACTCCTCTACTCCATCATGGAAACAACTTCATCTGAAATTAAGAGTGGATCAATAACTAATATTGAATGTAGCTCTTCTTATTTCATGGATGCAACTCTATCTTTTATTGTAGTCATGTATCCATGAACCAACTAATGTACTGTACCAACCTCCACTCAATTTTAAATATGGGGATTGCTCCTCCTACATCTCATACTATATATGAATCATGGTTTTTTTGGTTGTCTTTATGAATATTGGAACTATTTATTCAATTACTAGAGTAAGTGTCTTGTCATAGTCTTCCCCCTCTTGCTGGGAGAATCCTATGGACACTCATCGGTATTTGTACATCTGCACCATGCTTTATTTGTTAGATCAATCTTGGAATTTAATACTGACTTCTCTTCTAGTCTCATGGAAAAATCCATATTCTAGTCTTTCTGACTGGTTTCCTTCTCTGTCATTGAAACAAGGGAATCTTCCCAAGAGATTTCATATCTCTTAGAAGTTTCTGAAGCTGCGCTCTAGTCTTCTCATGGCATTTGTCTCCTAGTCCCGGAAGTTGTTTCTTCATTTGATCCTTTCTAAGATCAGGCTTACTCTTGATTTCTTTTGAGTCTACAAGGAATTCATCATCTCTTATGGGGTATAGTTGGTGTTGAATACCAAGTCTAAATATGAAAATTTGAGTCAGAATTCAAGTGAATTATGCTTCTTGTCAAGGTGGCTTCATTATCCTTTGAACAAGTCTACTATGAGTTCTTGTTCTAATGTTCGGTCATCTTTGGAGCCTTCTTCTCCTTACAATCAATCTCAATATGAGATACTTTGGATTTCAAAAGATAGCTTCTTCTTCACCTTCTTTGGTATATGAATGCATATGGTTATGTACATAGTCTTTTTCATGTATCATCTAATTTGTTGCCTTCTGCAGCCTTCACTATAGCTTCCTCAGGGTTATCACCTATGACCTGAAACAAGGACAACAAAAAAGAAAGCAAAAATAATACTCTTTTGATAATAGTAAATAAAACAATGGCACGAATAATTGTTACAGTAGCTCCTTTAGAGATTTCACTTGTGACCTGTCTGAAACAAAGATCAAACGTAAGAAATACAATACAAAATGAGATCAACAATATTCTAGTGTTGTGATCAAACATTAATCCAAGGTAACCTGGAACCAACACAAGAAGTTTCTCCTAGAGGAGATGTTAGTTGTATCTGGTAAATTATTACATTAAGCAATTATCTCAATATGCTCACATGCTACCAAGTATAATACTTTTCAAAGACTGCTACCTCAACTATAGTGTTTTCTTGTAAAGGGGTAGTTATAAACTTGTCAAGTGCAACTTTGAATCTTATCAACTTAATCAATCAAACCTAGAACCTAGAGTTTTGTCCTCAAGAATGAGTGTGTTGTTTTTCTTTCAAGTCTCCTTCACTCAACATGACAAGTGATTTATTCAACCTATCTTCTGTACTAAGGCAATATGTTATCTTGATAGAAATCTAAGTTAGAGAATAAGCTCTACAAACTCAACTTTAATCAGCCTTGATAATTTTGACCAATGGTTAGTATGATTTCAACATACCACCTAGATGTTCATAAGGTTAAAATAATCTCATAACAAATGTATGCATATCAAGATAAGAAAACCTAGGGTGCATTAGTCTTCTGAGTATGTTGGATCTGAGATCCTCCTGGATCTATGATAGGATATCCTTTCTCCTGCAAGTACCCCTTAGAATAATATAGTTGAAACATATGTAAGTACATACCTATGATAGTATCGACAGGTGGTGGTACCATCCGTTAGAAGTGGTGATAGGTAAAAAACCCTCAAAACTTCAGAGGTGTTTCAAATTTAAGTTTGGTCGACATTTTACAAAATCTTTTATTGCATCTGGAACTGTAGTTGTAACTGAAACTTATACTACAACTAGTACATTAACTGTAACTTAGGGTTTTATGAGAAAACCCTAGTTTTTCAAACTTTAAATTTTGAAACTATTATCCAAGGGCTAGATGCGTTGAGTTGAGGCAAGTAAGCTGGTGCAATCAGATTTCTGAAAATCCAAATTTTACCCCCAGAAACTGAGCTTGTAGAAATATGGACGGGTACTTCTAGTACTGGTTCTGGTTTCCTAGTTTTTCTAGTTTTCTGGTACCAGTCAAAAACTAGGGTTTGACTTTCCAGAGTCTCTTTCAATTGAAAAGGTACACTCAAGCCACCAAAAGATTCAAGGTTAGGGCACATTTTTCTAGATGGTTTTTAGGAAAAAATTCCTCCAACAAAAAACCCTAATTTTCTTGTACGGTAACAATGACATTTTTGCTTTATCCAGTGAAAGATTCTTTCTTCAGTTTAGCTCTGATTCCATGTTAAGTTTTGAGCTATTATTAGGTTTCTTTTCAATTTACTAGATAACAATAGCATAGGTAGGATCACTTAGAGAAACACAATCACAAGATACACAACATTTATCCTGGGAAACCCTCATGGGGGATAAAACCCAGCAAAACTTCCTTAATATACATACCCAATACAATGCCAAGACAATAAACCAAAACACTAGAGAATATCCAACACTGAGAAATGTGCCTCTCTCTTCCTTCTTCTCCCAACTACAGTTACCAAACTTGTGCACTTGATGAGTGAATGAGTGAGTGAGATAATGAGGCATTGGCTTCCTTTATTTATACAAACTGGCAAGTGTTGAAAATGTGTCTCTTCACTGGGTAGGGTCGACTTGTCTTCTTAGTGGTTAAAACCACTTTAATTATCCTGGGGGGCGAATTCTCAATTTGCATATTATATTTAGGATTTGACCAATCCACAAAAGGGAATTTGGTTAATTACAATGCCCGACATGATCAATCCAAAAAAGGGGATTGATCTAATGAATAATAACTCAATAATAAATAGAATACTCTTTGCAGTTACAATATTTCAACACATTGTGGCTGGCCCATTTTGTCATTACCTCCTCCACCACCTGTCAATCCTAATGTTTAGATTTCCCTTGTTGATTCACCTATCCAATATTCACATGCTAGTAAAAGACTTAAAACTGATATTCCCCTTGTGCAAGATAAAGGTAAAGATGTTGCCTCCCCTTCCTCTCCCTCAAATGATTCCTCAAAATACGTTTCCTCCCGCATGCATTTGAAGGATGATTGTTCCCATGTAATCAATGAAATACATCCTCAAGGTTCAAATCAACCACGAGCTACCTCTGGGAAATCAAAGGGGGGCAACAGTGATAAAAGAAATATTGCCTCTTAGAGTGGCAATAATGGTTTTTATTTCATGTGATTTATGATTTGAGTTGATAGAGACAGTGTTGATGGTCTGCATAAAGTTTTGGACAACAAGCTCTTTTTTGGATAATCTGGATTATGTGGATATTTATATACTTTTGGATATGATTTAAATTATTTCTGATATTTAAATATTCAATTTTTGAAGGTATATAAGGGAGTTACAAGGGTGGCATGTGTTGAAATGATTATCCAATTGTGTTATATTTTATAATTTGAAAAGAAGAAAAGATGGGAGTTACAAGGAGTCCCACCTACCTAGTTATTATTAATTAAAGACCCTTAACTATTATTATTATTATTATTTCTCCTAAACTAAATTAGTTAAGTCAAACTAACTTAACTAAAGAAAGTAGTTGAAGTAGTTGAACTACTTCAACTTATTTGGAAAGCATAAAAGCTAAATGAGAAGAAGAAACAAAGAGAGAATAGAAGGAGAAAGCAAGACTAAGGTTTGTTCTTTTGAATTCATGAGATACTCCAGTTTTCATTCATTCTTGAGTTTATTCAAAGCACAATTCTCTTTTTTGATAGTAGGGTCCTATTGTAGACAACAAGGTTCAAAACTAAACCAAATAATTTAGATGCTTGTTTTAGAGGTGTTGATCCATCCTTGATAGTCTGTGGATTCTTGTATGTTTGTGGATTAATTTTCATAGCTGATAAAGGATATTTTGCAGAGTCAAATTGCCAGCAGTTTGTGGCAAGCTGATCCATATTATAAATTTTAGTTTTCACTTCTTGTCAGAGTCCTTTTGTATGGTGTTCGTCGAGGATCTCTAAATTATACTTTGTTCCATTCCCTCACAGGGTTTTGTAAAGAGAAAAACACTTTTGATATCTCAGAATGAAATAAATCAGATTTTTATTCTGTCTCATTTGTGTGTATTTATGACTTGGTCACTTTTTCTTTTCGATCTCTATATTTACTTTTTGTAATGTGTATACATTTTAGAAACTAAACTAAAATTTATTTTATTTTGCAACATTCTTTTCATTAATAAATCAACCTAAACCCTTGTAATTAGCGATTGCGGATTGGGAAAAAATATTTTTGAGGCTATAAAGAACAGGGTAATATTCCCAACTATCTTGTCCTAGCTAGGAAAGATTTGAAAATGATTGAGTAAGGTAATTCATACCTTTTCCTCAACAGTTCCTTGACCAGCTTGGGTGGTAGAGATATTGCATGCAACATGAAAGTGGCCATCTCCTTGAGGGATCTGTTCTTCCTACCGGATACTATGTTCCGTTGCAGAGTGTAAGGTACTATCTGTTATAGCTGTATACCTTCCTCTGAACAAAGATGTTGGACATATCGGTTCACATATCCCCCCCCCATTGTTTGTACGAAGGATTTTGATCTTTCTCCTAGAGTGATTCTATGCATTTGCTTTAAAGTCTTTGAGATGCTCAAAAACATCAGACTTCTACCTGAGAAAATACACCCAATTGTATCATGAGAAATAATCAATAAACGTAAGCACTTACCTTGCTCCAAAGGAGAGGAGGCCCTCCAGGCCTTCCCTTTCTCAAACTTCTCTTGAGGATTTTTTCCAAGAACTCATCCTTGACAAACTCCTTTAGAAAAATGTATGTTGGGAAAGCCCGTGACCATTTCCTGTTTGCATAGTTACTACATGTATTTGAAGTTTAGATGGTCGAATATCTCATTCCAAAATATACTAGTATCATCATCATGTGTAAGTAGTAAAGAAGAATAAGATTTTGCAATGAACTCACTGAAAGTATACAAATGAGATTGATGGTTTACCTCACCGACAACAATCGTGGAGTTATCACGCATATCAAATATGGTTATAGAATAATGTGCGAATTCCACCCTTTATCCTATACTAGAATGTGTTATCTGATAAATGGAGAGTATATTCATGGAGAGTTTTGGAGCATGCAATATGTTCTCAAAACTTTCATGTGGGAGCTCTACTCTCCCTTGAACAATGACCTCAGCTGGGGTATCATCTCTCATGAGGAAGGGAGGACCCATGCATGCTAAAATAGAAGATAAAACATTCTTTTTTGCTTCCATATCATGGGATACACTTGAATCTAATTTCCATGAATCATGAGAAGATTTAATGGAAATCAATGCATGGGAGTTACCTTGTTTGGATTGATCTTCCGACTTATTTTTGGAAGCTTCGGGAATGTGATCCCCAAGGTTGTTATTATGAATAATTTGTGCCATCTAATCAATATGCTTCTTCATGCATGTGGACTCAAGATGATAACTATGGTTGCGGTAGCCACATTTGGTATTCCCTTTCTTTCATTTTCCACCTTTGGATCATGAGGAATCATTGAAGGGTTTGGAGTACCCTTCCTTCTTTGTCTCTTCATGCACCTTTCCCTTTCCTTTTTGCTTGGACTTTGAATTGGAATTTTTTTTTCTTTCATACACGACAAGTGCTTGCACATTGGGTCCCTTGCGTGAGGGATTCAATAAATTGATCCAATGTTAGCATTTTCCAAGCTGTTCTTTAAGTGAATCTGTTTGTATGAAACAATCGGACAAAAAAAACATAATTCAGAGCAAGATTTGATAAGATAGAAAGGATTAACTAACTATGTTGAGTGGATTTGTCTATTCCACATCCCTTTAGATGAAGGAGGAGGGACTTGAACTTCACAAACAAGTCCTGTATGTTGTCAAAATTTCTCGTATCTAAAGAATTTAGCTCAACCTCGAGAATATGGCCTCTCATTTCATCTTGTTTTCCAAATATATACTCCAACTTTGTCCAAATATCATCTGGTGTGGTACAATATTCAATGCGAAAAAGAATCTTTGGGGACATAGACACACACAGAAGGCCATAACCCTCATCCATGATGTTGAGATACATGTTCTTCTCGATAGCATAGGTTGGATCGACCTTTGTAGCCATGATAATCTGGTACAAGCCTCTACATCTGAGTTGATGAATAATTTTTAGCTTCCACTCGAAGTAGTTATGAGGCATGAGAAGTATTTCTAACAATAATCCATCTTTTCTGACTACATCTCCCTTCTAGACCTGCAAATTGGAGTGTCAATTCCAAGCATTGTCTGATCCTATCACCACCCATTCACATTAAATGATCACATCATGTGAAAGGTTTCATTCATGCATATAGGGTTAAATATCTTTGATTCTTACTCTTATTATTTAGGCATGGCCAAGCCTTTCCTAAAAACAATCATCTTCCCCACTTGGTTGTAAATACATGTTCCCCGCATCCACCATTTTTTTAACATATACAATAACTTGGTAAAGGGTCAAGAAAGGAAATTCATTCGTACGTGGTGGAATGAGATATCTCCATTGAGCCTATGGACACTGTCTAGCAGCGAAGCAAGGTCTATGATGCCAAGGTGACTCCACCAGGGCTATGGAGGCTCACAAATAGTGGAGAAACATTTTAGGAAAGTGAAACAACCTATGTTTTGAATTCTTCAACCCCATTTAAGTAAAACCATGTGATTGTGACTATTACCTAAAACATCGAGTGAAGCTTTAAAGAAAGTCAACTCCATACTTTATATATTTAGAAAAAATCGTTAAATAACTATAGATGTGTGATTATGATATTCTAGTTCATGTTATAAGGGAAAGAACTAAAGAACCCATTTTTTATACTTATAAGGTATAAGTTTTTTGAAAATTTTTGCCTCATGTTAAAAGATATGATTAAAGAGTAATGATTTAGAGATTCATGGGTTCACCCAATGTTTCACAATTTTTTGATCCCTCAACAACTCCCTTAAGTTTTAAGCAAAACCATCAAACCCTCTTTTATATTTTTAGCATGAATATGATTTCTTTTTGGGTTTGTATAGACCTTGGTTCCTCATTTTCTTTGCAACCCTGATGATTCTTTTGCAATGGATAAGTTAGATGAGCCTTCATGCTTCACTTGCTCCATTAGTTCAATGACTTATTTCCCTTTCATGCATTATTTTTATTCACTTGCTTCTTCCTCGAATGATTTTCAGTTAGTTTAGTTCCCCAATTTTCAGGTCGGGCTTAATTGTTAAATTAGGCCCCTTATTTTCCTTTGATTGTTGAACCCTTTACCAATCTTAAGATTAGGCTTCAATTCAAAATCAAACTCATTTTATTTCTTTGATTTCTAAGTTATTTCTCGATTTTTAGATCGGGGCCAACTTTAAAATCAAGTATCTTCCCTTCCTTGATCATTGAATCCCTTTCTTGATATTAAAATTGGACCCGATTATTAAATTGACGTCTCGATTGTTTAATATTCAAATTTGACTCATGATTTTAAAGTTCAACATCATGATCAGGCCTTTCCCCTTCATATTTTTCTCTTTCATTTCATATTTCACTCCAACTTTTAAATTAACCTCGATTTACCAATTGGGTCATTTCGCTTCTTTTGGTGCTTGAGATCTCTCTTGATTTTTGGATTGGGTCCGATTGGTACATTGAGCCTCCTATAAACCCATTGTTTGAATGATTTTAAACCGTATTCCCAAATTTGACGAAGTCTTTCCAATTTTTTTTTTAGCTCGAGCACATTATAGGCCTCAATTTCCAAATCGGGCCTCTCTTTAGTAAGTCACCTCTTCCTTGTCTCGATTTGGTGATTGGCCTTGATTTCCAAATTTGGACCTCCCTTTACTAATTCACCTCTTCCTTGTCTCAATTTGGTGGTTGGCCTTGACTACCAAACTAGGGCCTCCCTCATCGAAAATGTATGAGAGTGGGTCTTTATTCTCAAATTGGTCTTGATTTCTAAAACAAGCCGCCCCTCCCATCCCCTCAAAAATATAGTTTTAATTTGAATTGCTAAAAGGAATTAGTTTTATAGAATAATTGATTTTTTTTATGGTTAACCCTATATTCCCTCGTCTTGTTTCACTAACATGCAGGTACTTTTATGTGGTTACCAAGTGATACAAAATGAAGAAATAAAGAGGAGAAGATGCCTCTAGCCATGTGGAGTATCCCGTTAGAAAAGGAGAATTTGTCATCCAAGAAATGAGCTTGAATAGTAAATAAAGGAGTTATAATTGACAAAATGAATCAAATATCCAAGTGCAAAAAAAGGACAGTTGGATGGAGAAACTGAACAATAAATAAATGTAATCAAACAATCAAGAAAGGAGTTAGAAATAACAAAAAGAATCGAATTCCTAGGTGCAAGAAAATGATTGTTGGATGGAGAAACATGGGAGCCAAGAAAGGGAACTGAATAGCCAAGTGGAATAATTGAAAAGATAATCTCCCTCTTCTTTGTTTGTATAAATAAGATAAACACAATAGAGCGAAGGTTTTTTGCTTGAGATTGTAAATTGCTTTCAATATTAACTGAGAACCCAACTAGCCACAATTTGGAGGTAGATCCCGGTGTATGTGTGGCGTGGGAGTACTTCCTTTGTTTTCTTATGTTGGAGTGACTATGAGATTGTTCTCATGCTATCATGCTTACTTCTTGTTGTATTGATTTAATTAGTTGGTAGCATTGAATATAAAATGGTTGATGGTTATTAAAATAAGGCTAACTTGATTTTATGATTGGTTATTCAATTGTTTTAACCATTAATTTACAATAGAGAATTTTTTGTTCTAATGGCCAAAATAGTTGTTTATTTCATGTTCATTTTCTATTCTCAAATCCTAGCTAGGTGTTTAGATTACGATTGGATTCTCTTATTAGTTCCAGGACTACATTTAAGGATTTATATACCTGAATCTAAAGCACATCTGTTTATTTGGCATCCAATCCAATGTATTGAAGAAGGTTCCTATCCCAAATAGAGAAAAATATATTTGGGCCTTAACTCTGGGAAAAATCCCTTAGTTTGGCGAAGGACAATTTGTCTACATCAATAGATACCCAAAAAGAATTTGAAATATTAAAAAATATTAAACATACATATTTTTGTTAAGTTCATGTGAGTATCAATAAATACATATAAATGATTTCATTACATTACATATAGAAATATCCCCCTTGATTGATTTACTTCATACACAACAATGACAACATTCCTAGAAACAAGTTTGAAAGCTATTGGAGAAAAGGAAATGGAGTCTTGCAAACCTTCACCAATTATGAAAATGGCAGGTCTAATGTATCCCAAGATGTTTTCAAGGAAGAAACCAAAATCCTGGATGAGAGAGGGAAAACCCTAGCACTAGGCCCATGAGAGCCTTTGCCTGATCGCTACAACACTCGTCGCGGCCACGAAACCCTACAACTTCAGTGCGAACCCATACCGGCTCTGGTCCGTAGCCATGGGCGCTAAAGAGGGGGGAAAACCCCCCTCATACAGTAACATAACAGCCAACGACAGGTCTAGGACAAGGGAAAAGCGACCAACATTCGATCCGCCACAACAAATCTGGGAGCATATACTCTCCAAGGAGCAAGGCCTTCGACAGGAAATGGAAACGGAAGCTAGCACATCTCAAACCAGAGCACCCCATAGCTGGGAACCCAGGAAATGCATCCCGCAAATGGAAAAAGCGCCCAGGTATCACATAAGTTCAACCAGAGTGGGGGAGCACACACAGTTCATGCAAGAACATGCCCTCATTGGCAAATTCTTGGGACTCTGGCCATCAGAAAGAGATCTAAACAAATGGATCAAATACTGGTGGAATCCCAAAGGGGAATATGAGGTCCATCTTAGCTCAAAATGCTTGTTCACCATCATACTATACAGCCTAGAGGAAAAATATCACATTTTTGAAAATGGCCCTTACTTCTTCAACTCAGCAGGGTTATTCCTAAGGTACTGGACAAAGCGCTTCAGCCCGGACAATGAGGACTTTATAATGACACCCATCTGGATCCGCCTCTATTCCCTCCCACAGGAGTTTTGGTTGGAGGAGATCCTCATGGGAATAGGAAATACCATCGGTCAATACGTGAAAGCCTCTGAAGCCACAAAGCAACACAAGTACACCTCATACACCCACATTTGTGTCTACATGAACATAGCCAAAGCCTTACCAGGAGCGGTAATACTAGAGTACCAGGATGAAGATTGGTCACAAACCCTTGACTATGAGCACATCCCGTTCAGATGCAGAAAATGTCACGAACACAACCATTTGTTTCAAGACTACCCCTTAAATCAACAAGCTCCCAAGGTCAGTCAGAATCTGCAGAAAGATGGTTTCACTATGATCCAGACAAGGAAGAAAAATCCCACTCGAAGACAAACAGCTGATCCCAGACCAAGAATCCAGACCAGGAATGCTTATGATATTCTAAGCCAGCTACCTGAGGAGGAGGAAGTCCAAGATCCAAACGTTGGCTTATAGAAAGGCAAAGACCAGAACCCTGAATCACCCCCCTCCGATCCGAATAAGGAAATCAATGCAGAAGAAAAAGGGGATATGGATGGAGACACTCTAATGAAAATGGACGCCCAAGACCTGGCGGGCATCGATCTGGAGAAACTGGAGGAAGCCTTGGATCAGAAAGACCTGCAAGGCCTTCCAGAAGAACAACTTAGAAAGGTGCACAAGGTCTTCCTTAACTCCACAGCAGGATCCACAACGCACCTTGGTATTGCAACAGAATCAAGCTCTGGCTCCAAAAAAATACCACGCGAAAATAAGAGAAGAGGAAGGAAACCAGTACATCAGCTGATTAAAGAAGTTGGACACCTGATGATCAACTCAGGACAGATACAAAATCTCTCGGAGGGATACCTCCACCCACACCCCTCCTCTTAATGATGAAGATTATCACTTGGAACATTAGAGGGCTCAACGGACAATCCAAGCAAAGGATCCTTAGAGAATGCGTCAAGGAGGAAAGCCCAGACATTCTAATGTTACAGGAAACTAAATGTGCAGGAAAGGAAGCTAAAACCATATTCCAATGCATATGGAAAGGCTGCAATTACGTCTATGTGGACTCCGTGGGAGCATCAGGAGGTCTAGCAATACTGTGGGATCCTACCCACACGATCCTTAGTGGACCCTTCTCCACAGCAGGTACCTTGTCAGCGCATTTTGAAATCATAGGCTCGAATTAGGAAGGGACCATCACCAACGTCTACGACCCACAAGGACAACAGGAAAAAAACAATTTTTTGGAGAAGCTAACCCAAGTCAAAGCACTGGTAAACACACCCAACTGGATCCTAGGAGGTGATTTTAATATGATCATGTCTCTGGAGGAAAAAACAGGCTAAAGAAAATGACTGGAGCAAGACAGTGGTAAGTTCAAAACCCTCCCTGAACAGTTAAAGCTAGTAGACATAGAGAACAAAAATGGCATTTTCACCTGGTCTAACCGCAGATCCGGTAGTCAGCATGTAGCATGCAGACTCGATTGCTTTCTCGTAACAGAATATTTGCTGGAGAGAGACCTCTGTATAGAAATCTTGATCCTTCCCAAAATAGGTTCTGATCATTGGCCAATCGCCCTCCAAATAGCTATAGAAACAACACCGAAATTAAAACCCTCCAGATTTGAAAAATCCTGGCTCACACACCCAGATTTCCAACAGTTGGCACAAACATGGTGGAATCAGTGTGAGATAGAGCAGGGCACCAAGATGTATTGATTCCAACAAAGGATTAAAAACTTCAAGCAAAGGCTCAAACACTGGAACAAAAACACCTTTGGAAACATTTTCCAAGGCATCAGAGATGCAGAGAACAGACTAGCCGAGATACAAAAAATCTTTATATCAGGAGCTCGCACTGCTGAGCTCATGGCGGAAGAGGAGCAGCTACAGATACAATTGGAGCAACGAAGGATGCAAGAGGAAATCCTCTGGAGGCAGAAATCCAGGATACAATGGCTCAAAGAAGGGGAAAATAACACCAAATTCTTCCACATAACAATGATACACAGGAGACATATCAACATAATAACACACCTGGAAAATGAGCAGGGCCAGTTGATAAGAGAACATGCACACATTGAAGAGGAGCTCAACAATTACTACCAGACCCTCCGCACAGAAAGCAAAGTGGACAGAAGTGAAGCAATCACCCAAGTCACTAGCCATATTCCCAAGCTAATCAAACCAGAACAGAATGTCGCTCTTAAAAGGCCAATATCTAAGGAAGAGGTGGACCAGGCAGTAAAAGATATGCCTCCAGGAAAATCCCCAGGCCCCGATGGTTTCACTACAAATTTCTTCCATCACTGTTGGGACATCATAGGTAAGGATGTATGGGAGGTCGTCGAGGAATCCAGATTGTCGGGACAAGTTCTCCAAGCTTTCAATGCCACCTTCCTCACTCACATCCCAAAGGAAGAAAGAGTCACTAACCCCAAACAGTTCAGACCCATTGCCTTATGCAATGTCATCTACAAGATTGTTACCAAGGTGATTGCAAATCGACTCAAGCCAATCCTGCCATTTGTCATTTCCAAGGAACAAGTTGGATATGTTGAAGGAAGACAGATCATGGACAGCGTCATACTGGCACATGAGGTGGTCATCTCTCTCAAATCAACAAAAACCCCAGGTATGTTAATCAAACTTGATCTCTCAAAAGATTTTGATAAGGCCAGTTGACAGTACCTCAGAGCTATCCTCATTTCCTTTGGCATTGATCAAGATTGGGTAAACTGGATTTTGAACCTCACCTCTTCGACTTTCTTCTCAATCCTAGTCAATGGAGTCCCCTCACGCCCCTTCTTAGCTTCTAGAGGATTAGGCAAGGGGATCCGCTCTCACCCTTTCTTTTTGTTCTAATGGCAGAAGGCTTGGGTCGCTACATCAAATCAACTGTGCTAGAAGGAGCCCTCAAAGGCCTACCCCTGTATAATATTAGGCCTGCCCCTTCACACAGCCAATTTGTCGATGACACTCTACTCATGAACTCTCCTACGGTACGTGAAGCCCTCAAACTCAACTCCATCCTTTCTGACTTCACTGAAGCCTCGGGCATGACTCTGAACCTAGATAAATCCAAGCTTTTCTTCTTCAACACTCCTGCGGCAGTTCAACTACACATTTCCAAAATCCTGGTTATCCCCAGAAGCTCCCTTCCATCCAACTACCTGGGAATTCCTCTTACTGGAGTGCCAACCAAATCCATCTCTTGGGACAACCTCCTCATCTCTATCTCCAATAGACTGGCCAACTAGACCTTTAGACCTTTAAACATTGCAACTAGATTAGTCCTGCTGAAATCAGTTCTTCAAACCTTACCCACCTACCTCTTCACTGCCTTAGCTGCTCCCAAGCACATCATCAGAGCGATCAGAAACATTCAAAGGAACTTCCTCTGGCAAGGTCTGCAGGCCAATAAGAAATGGGCCCTGGTGAGTTGGGATAAGGTATGCACACCTAAAGGCAGGGGAGGCCTTGGCCTATAGGATCCAGGAAAGATCAACCAGATAATGGGGGCCAAGATATGGTGGAGGTGGATGAAAACACCAGATGTGTTATGGGCACAAATATGGAAGAACAAATACGCTCCCTCCATGCAGTCGGATCAGTTGATCAGACACAACATTAAAATCCAGGGTTCGAACATTTGGAACACAGCTTGGCAGAACAAAGACATAATACAAAAACACGCCTTTTGGGAAATACGCAATGGAGATAGTGCAAGGTTCTGGCAAGATTCGTGGCAATAACTCAAACCTCTAAAGGAACTAGCAGAGCTCACACCCCTTCATCTGGCCCTCAATCAACCCCCTTCACTGAAGGTAAAGGATCTCTGGAACCCACTGATGCGGAGCAGACTTGGCGACAATGGAAGACCTCCAACCATGAGCTAGGAACCCCGCCTGACTTAAACCTGTCCGCCTAGCACCAAGAGGCTGGACGCAGGAAAATTCCCAGGAAGGAGGGGCCCGACATTCTCAGATGGGGCCATTTAGCTTCAGGAAACTTCTCGGTAAAGGAAGCCTACCGCATACACGAAAACCACTATAATCAGGAAGTGGATACCATCTGGGGCAAGATTTGTAGCAAAGCGCTCTGGCCCAAGGTCTCTACCTTCCTTTGGCTAATCATCCATAACAGAATTCTAACTTGGGATAACCTCAGGAAAAGGGGATTTATTGGGCCATCCATGTGTGTTTTATGTCAATCCCAAGAAGAAACCAAGGAGCATCTTTTCAACGGTTGTCGCTATAGTCAAACCATCTGGGACCAGGGGGCACAAATCATGCGCAGATCAAATCAGAATAGAGGCAACATCAGGGACACTATTGAAAATTGGGACTCAATCACCTATAATAATCCCATTCTGAACCACATTTGGCAACTCCTCCCAGGCTTCATTCTATGGCAGATATGGAAGGAGCGGAACAAACGCATCTTCCATTCCGAGAACTCCCCAGCAGAGTCAACCTGGGACAAAGCTGCCACACTCATCAAAGAAACAATCAGAAGTAAGCACTGGCAACCTCGACAAAAGGATTGTAATCGGGAGGAATCACTAACCCTCCAAAGTTGGCAACTCAACCTAAAAGACTCAATGACAACCAGACCTCCCAAGAACCGATTCCCCAGACCAACTGCCTGGACCCCCCCTCCAAATGGATTCATAAAAATTAACTTTGATGGAGCTTCAAAAGGTAATCCCGGACCCGCCGGATACGGAGCTGTGATCAGGAACTCCAAAGGGGAAATTCTAATGCTGACTGCGGGATATTTGGGAGAAACTACAAACAATGTAGCAGAATTGACAGGCCTACTACAGGGCCTTCGACAAGCGGTAACCCTGGCCAGCCACACAATCATCTTAGAAGGGGACTCACAAATTGTCATCCAGCTAATCACTAAGATCCTGCATGGGGGAAATCCACAAAAAATCTCTCCCAACTGGCGCCTCGCAGGATTGCTCGAAGACTTCAAAAGCCTGCTTGGGCACAATATCAGTGTCATTCCCTCCCATGTCAAAAGGGAGGCAAATGGAGTGGCCGATTACCTAGAAAATGAGGGAGTACAAAGGGAAACAAAACAAATAATTTGGGACGTCAGAGGCAATGGCTCCTCCGTTCTATATAATAGTTGCCAACTCCTAGCCAACAAAGATTACCCAGCCCCGGATGGGGTGACATGCGGACAAGGGGAAGCACGTGGAGGCGATATGGGAGAGGCCATTTATAATAGCTCTCACCACACACTCAGCCATTTATGAAGGGAACTACCTTCGTCGGCCTCCGTTCTCTGATGGCGCTTCGCACAAGCTTTTACAGGACGGATAGCCAGAGCATTAAGCTCTCGGCTTTAATGGCAACCATTATAATCTATGCCTTCATCCTCCTTGCCATAAATCTTAGGGTGAGTTCGAAGCTTGCTGAGCAGCGGTGTAACTGTGGTGTTTTCGACGTTCTGGCTTTCCTCCTTGCTCCTTCCATGCCTAGGCTGAGAGGGAAGCCCCACAGGGGAGCCGGCTAGTACGCTGTCGATTCCAGAAGGAAGAGACACATGAATTTTCAGCGGGCTGTGACATGGCTAGGCAGAGACGTCGTCGGGTGAACACGACAGCTAGCTCGCCTCCCAAAACTTTTGTAGAAGAGGACCCGGACTTGGAACTCCCACCAGACTTCTCGGAGAGAAAGATGTTTATTGTACCAGACAATTGGGATTCCCCGACTTGCATCGCTGAAGCAGAAGCACTACCCCGCTCAACAGGCACCCCAGGTCCTTGCGCAGCACAAAATGAAGAGCCCACCTCCTACGTGGTCGAGGAGGAGCCACCGAAAGGCTCCACAGAATTGCAGACAAATACGGAGGTGCCGAGACGTCGGGAAATAAAAGACGAGCCACAGATGTCGCCCTCGCCACCTCTCCTGCACCCGGAGCATCTGCAGTTGATATTTGAATTTCGAAGCCTGGTCGATGACCAACTCTTCAGAGCAGTCTGCGTTAGCCAATGCCTGGACATGCTCTATGCGGCCTACTCCAGTGCCACTCCTCGGCAACAATGCCCAACCTGTTCTCAGCCATTCGCCATCCCAGCCAGCGATGGAAAAGCGAAGGAATCTCACGAGGACTCCGGGGAATAGGTTTTTTCTGTCTTGCATGTTTTCCAAATATTTTTCTGTAGTCGTTTACCAGAGCTGTAGCTCTGTAATTGTTAGCATGGTTATCATTAGAACAGTAAACAGGAATGCTGTCAATTATGAATGGATACCCTGGTTTCCTACGGGCAGGGTGGCGCAGTGAACTCTATGATTTTGCATGCTACTGTGGGCAGGCCATCTGTCTTGGTTTCCTACATAGGCAGGACAACTGGCACCTGCGTGTCACATGTACTCCTTTTCTGAAGTTATTATATAATAGGTTCCGCCTTTTACTTAAAAAAAAGAAGAAGATGTTTTCAAGTCTCGTGGGAAGAAAATAGTCTTATTGTTTTCACTAACTATTGGATTTTTTTTATCTCTCATCTAGGTGATTTCAAGAAATATTGAAAGGGTTCCAACAGTCTTGAAATGACACTCACTAGCTGCAACCTAAATGCCCAATTCAAAGAGTATGATAAGAATGACATAGGCACTACCTTTTTGTTAAAGTTAAACATGAGACATTATGTTTATCTTGAAAATGATTTTACATGAGTTTATTTCATTTAAAAAAATAAAATTATTTATCCCAAGTAAAAAAATGTCAAGGCTTGTGAGTCTCAACCAATTCAAGGAGATTCCATATGTTCAAGTAATAATAAACCACAACATTGAAAAATATTTAAATGTTCAAGATGTTGATTTTTATAGTGTTCAACTAGTCTTTGAAAAAAGGCGATTGAAATCTACAAAATTCTGCCAAATCATTTTCCACAACTATGCACTATTCTATGTGAGGAAAAACAAACAAAATCTCCAGGGAACAAGAGAAAGAAAGAATTGTTTGATGAAGGTTCACCAAGGATAAATTTTACCTATAAGAGTTTTGACAAGATGATGTCTCTTATCAACTGAGAATTTGATGGAAGGATTTGCAAGATATGAAACAACTATTCTTCATGAGCACATACCTAATATCCCCTCCTCTGAAGGATCTTCTACTATGTCATCACTTTGTACAAGCTCATTCAAGGGAGGGGATATTAGGGATGAGATGGTACAGAATAGTTGTTGCATATCTTGCAAAAACTTCCATAAAATTCTTAGTTGATAAGAGGCATTAGCTTGTCAAAGAGCTTACAGGTAAAATTTATCCTTGGTGAACCTCCGTTGAACAATTTTGTCAATGTAGACAAGTTTCTAGTACAAATCTAAGTATTTCGAGTTCAAATAGGTGCAACATAAGTTTCCTAATTTGTTGGATAGTGCTATAGAGAATACTTCTTCAATGGGATATTATGGTGCTTTAGGTACCAACACTTCTACTCCATACATAACGGAGACATTGCTGACTGGTGGTACAATTGATCTATAAACATATCCCATGGTTCTGGCTAGAATATAGAATATTGAATCAATATCTTAGTCAATCACATATAGATATGACCAAACCTTCCTTTCCATGAATAGGCAAGCATAAATCAATGTCTTTCAGAACTTGATTGATTGGGCCATATGAAACAAGCCATATGATCGACAAAACACAATAGTGTTTTATAACCATGAAACACGAATGATTGTTTAATGTAAACCCTCATTATTCTCTTATGGCTTGCTAGCCTCTACAAATATCCCTAGAGGGGGGTTTTATAATGGATATGGGCCCTAAAGGGTAGTGAGAGGGTGATTATCTATCCCCCAACCTTGTTCTAGGTTAGATAGGAAGAAGAGAAAGAAAACCCACAAGATGCATTTTTAATAGGGAGGGGTAGGGTAGGAAGCATTGTGTGGCTATGATATATTCCAAGACTTCATAAATGCTAAATGTGATGAAATAATGTTGCACCAAGTCCTCTACAATGTTTGTCATGCCAACCTTAGTTTTTTCGACTCGTGCAAGTAATGTACTTATTGTCTAATGTGTGATTGGTATAAACTCTTCATTGAGCATAACCTTTAATGCTTATGTTTGATCCTTTTGGTTCCATCTCATTAGCATGCACACCATGCCACCTCAACAACAACTCAATGTACCACATCATAACATTGAGGATCTATGTAGACGACACCTTGGGTGATCAAGATTGGGTGAACTTAAGATACACACTAGAGTGACCAAATTTGGCCACACCAATGCATGTCGTGATCGACCTAATTTCATTGACAAGGCATGGATCATTCTCATCCACAATGTCTAAGGTTGACCATTAGGGTCCACTTATGTTGATGATTTGCTTATCCATTCATGTATAAATATATGTTGTGCACTCTTGTAAATGTTATTCTTAGTTTTTATGAGTTGATAAAGAGTTCCATGTTCTATGTACTTTTGCAAGATCTAATTGATAATCATATTCAATATGTGAGTCAAGCATACAACACTCTTCACAACATTACACTCTCTATTTAGATTGTGCACTTACTCTTTACCAACAATAAACTATAATATTGATAAACCATATGGAGCCTTTGGCGTATGCATTTTTGAATGGTCATTCAACTAATTCAATAGTTTATTTGTAATTTCATATCATATAGATAATTTTATTTGCATGTTTATTTGTTGGTGTATGCATTTTTGAATGGTCGTTCAACTAATTCAATAGTTTATTTGTAAGTTCATACCATATAGATAATTTTATTTGCATGTTTATTTGTTGGTGTATGCATTTTTGAATGGTTGTTCAACTAATTCAATAGTTTATTTGTAAGTTCATACCATATAGATAATTTTATTTTGCACTTTCTCTTGACCAACAATAAACTATACTATTGATCAACCATATTGAGCCTTTGGTGTATGCATTTTTGAATGATCGTTCAACTAATGCAATAGTTTATTTGTAAGTTCATACCATATAGATAATTTTATTTGCATGTTTATTTGTTGGTGTGTGCATTTTTGAATGGTCGTTCAACTAATTCAATAGTTTATTTGTAAGTTCATATCATATAGATGATTGTATTTGCATGTTTATTTGTTGGTGTATGCATTTTTTAATGTCGTTCAACTAATTCAATAGTTTATTTGTAAGTTCATACCATATAAATAATTTTATTTTGCATTTACTCTTTACCAACAATAAACTATACTATTGATCAGCCAGATAAAACCTTTGGTGTATGCATTTTTGAATGATCGTTCAACTAATTCAATAGTTTATTTGTAAGTTCATACCATATAGATAATTTTATTTGCATGTTTATTT
>WSFP011280908.1:0-49727 GCA_009831015.1 Picea engelmannii | reverse complement strand
AAGGGCTTTCTAGGTTCACGAGGTACCTTAATAATTACTCCTTCTTTGTCTGGTAGCATCATACAACTTCCATCGTTCATTATATATCCTTCGATCATAGACGTCCAGTCTCTTCCCATCACAACTCCATATGTTAGGGGAAGTTCTAACACAATAATATTGAAAACCATAATGATATGGGGGGTTGTTGTAATCTAGGCATAAAAATCTTGATTTCTCCATAAGTTGTCACTTTTCTAGAATCAATTGCATATATGCTTTCACCAGTTTCATAATACTTGGTGCAACTCATGCCCAATGCCTCCATGACCACCAGTGGCATGATATTGTTTGTCGTGCCAGTTTCAACTAAACAATTATGAAGAGCAAGATCATGATTTTCAATAGAAATGTAAAAGGGAGGAATTTTGCCTCTCAACTTAACAATTGACTAGCTAGGGATTTGTTTAGGATTGGTAACAACAACTTTTTCTCTTTCAGATGGATCATCCAACAACTTCAAAATGTTTTCCCTTTGCTGGGGAATCTTCACCACTTCTGTAAAGGGTAGGGTTATCCTTAATTTACTCAAATCCTCTGCAACATTATATGTCATTTGAGTGGAGTTTGACGTCATGTGTTGCCTTTCCGTCACTTTCTCATTTGCAATTTTCTCATTGGGTTTTTCTTTTTCTTTTTTCTTTTTCTTTTTGGTTCTTTTTATCAGAGTCGCCTTTATTTTTAGTTCTATTTACAAATCCTCTTGTCTGGGCGACATTTTCTTGCGAATTGGGATCATTGTTGCCCTCTTCAAAAATATACATGGACATCTCACATCCATCCATTTGCACGGTTTCATAGCTTTCATCAGGTGAGTAATGATTTTCCTGCTCAATTAATTGCTCGTCATAGACATCATCTAGAACAGCCTCATTTGGAGTAGGCTATCTGGGAACCCGTGGTCTTTGCAGATTATCCGCGTTCTCAAACCTCACTCTGTTTTCTAGGAGAGGGTTCCTTCTTTGCTCTGGGATTGGCATTCTTGGATTTGGCATGTAATTATATCCCCTTCTCATTCTGGTTATCTCGTTCTGCATTTGCTCAATAGTTCTATTCATCTATGAAATTTCAATTTTTTGCTTTGTTTCCTGTGTCACCATAGGGTCAACCCTTACATCAAGTATGGTTCCCTTGAAAAATCCTCCTCCCATTGTTTTATTTTGAGTCGGTCGAGGTTTTTATTCCTCCTTCTTTCTTGAACTGGAAGCTCCTTGATTATCAATGCTTAATCCTCCCAATTGTCTTTGACATTTGTACTTTTCCCAATATGATGTCAGGGTTGGCACCCATTTCAAACATGATTTATTCTATCTCAGTGGCTTTAGTCATTGCCTCCTCCAAGGTATCCATTCAGAATGTTCTGATAGCATACTTTACATTCGAGGGCATTGCATTCTTATAAAAACCTAGAATGACTGGGTCATTTGGTATTTTATCTTATGGAATTCAACTCAAGGTTTTGTTGAACCTGAGATTGAAATCTCGTATCCTTTCATTCTTCCTGAAACCCATATGGGTGAAATCGGTGAGAAGGGTATGATAAGCAATTGGAGGGGCGAACATAGTCAAGAACATAGCTTCAAGTTCATTAAATGAGCAAATTTATCTACTGGGCAATGTTGTATACCATTCATACGCTCTTCCTGATAAGGTTTGCAGAAACAACCTTACCATGACATCATCATAATCAACATGGTGAAAATCAAAAACATCAAGAAATAAGTGCAAATGCCTCTTTGCATCGATTGCTCCGTCTCCAGAAAATTCTCTCAGAGTGCCTTTAGGGAGAATGGGGAGATCATGTTTCTCACCTATGAGATTTAGAGGGGAATCTCTTACCCTCCTTCGATTTTTAAATCCTATATTTTCTTGATTTTTTGCAACATCTCTTCCACCTCCTTGTCTCTCCTCGTGATGCTCATCTCGAGGTTGTTCATTTCTCTTCACCATGTCTGGAGAGATTGTAGGAATATGTTTTTCACTTCTAAGAATAAATAGTTGCTTACTTTTACTTCTAGTAATGGGTCCTTTGTATTCGTCCAGCTTTAATCCCGACCTTGGTCTTGTACTGCTCTAGATAGCCTTCAATTTATACGGTCTTGTCACTCCTATCTCCTCTATCTTCAGAGGATTTATCTTTATTATTCTTGGACCAATGCTTTCGAAGACCTTTCTAAATCTTCATAGGTATCGATCATTGATATTACCGAGTTGTATAACTGGTGTAAAATGTTTCATTGGTTGTTCAATCCAATTTCTAGGTGGGGTTGATCATCCTGGGGAAAAGTCATATATTATTTCAAACAGCGCTAAACCAGACTCCAAATTTCAGTTCATCCCTAGTATGGTCACCAAAATTGTTGATGCTTGAATCTGTTGGGACTGAAATGGAAACCTCACGAGGATCTGAATCCCCCTGCATTTTTATAGAGATGGTACTTTTCTTCTAGATTTTCTTGAGATTTATAAATATTCTAAGTGTAGGACTTGACAGAAGTTCATTGTGGTAATTCAAAGAAACAAAAATATTACAATGAAATAAAAGGAAAATGTTTTTTTTTGTTTTCTTTTTAAAAAGGTTCCCGAGGAAGGACCAGGAATCACACACTCCACACATTTAAAGAAAATAAGAAAAATTTTCTCACATCCATCATAGTTTAAGATAAATATTTCTGATTACATAAAATAAAAAGAAAGATGACCTGCATGCACAAGAAAAATTTAACAAAGTGGACACATGGGCATATCAAAGAAAGATAATGATAGATCAACCTCAAATACTTTATATTCTGAAAACAGGGTTACAAATCACAGTCGAGATTGTTCCCAAAGTAGTTCTCTTGAAATTTCTAAAAATATATAGTATGTTACATATTTCTTGAAATTGTAAATGTATTTGTCTTAAAGACTGGGATTGAGGCTCCCGCAGACCATAAAGAAAATACATACAAGAAATAAGATTTCAAAAGGAAGACGGTAGGTGGTAGAACGATCAGCAAGACCCGGTAAGAAGAAAAAAGAGGTTATCAATCTTCAGTTAAACCTTTCTATTGAAAGAGGTGGAATAACTGGATGAAGAACATGATAAATAAAAAGAAAGATATGACCAATATAAGCTTAATATGATGGTCACTCATGTGTTCATTTTCTCGTTGATGTCCTTTTATCGTTTTTGTCAATGGTTACAGGAACCATCTCAACTGCTTCTTGCCCTTCATTTGTCAATTTATCAATAGCTTTCTTGAAACATTCTTCGAGGTAACTTTTCATAGGTGCCACGTTGATTTCATGCCAGATTTAAATATTGAATAGCTCGCCCTCCAAGTCTCATAGATCAATGGAAATGACATGTAATATTTCTTCAATATCCTGATTTTTTACGGAGTAATCCACATTTAGTTATATATGGCATTCTCATCATATACAATTATGCCATAGAAATTTTCAATTGATAATCCTTTAAAAATCTTAACTTGCTCATTGAATTGTTGTTTTGTTAGGAACAACAAGTTGAGGATAAACTTGGGATCTTGGACTTCATTAGTGCTTCTGGCTAGGTCCACCTCCATGATCCTTTTGAATAGATCTTTTCTCTTTGTTATGGCTTGGTTACACGCCTGGATGATGTTGTTCAAGTTATTTATTTTCTCTTTCCAGTAGGCATTCAACTGCTTGATCCCACTTGGAGAGGGAAGGTCCTCCTCTATTCTCTTTAGCTCTAACATGTTGGAAACTTTAATACCAAAGGGTACCATGACATCAAGGTAGAAACCTTCTTCATTTTTTAGTTCAGCCTGTAGATATTCAAGGAAGGTATGCGCCCTTGAGCCAAAAGAAATCATGCTCTTTGAAATTTCCCAAGCTTCTGTAATCAGTTCCATTCTTTTCTTGATGTTATTCTCCACATATCTCGTGGCTGATGTGAGTAAGATTGAGGATCCTTTAATTTTGGTTGCGGGCGTGGCGAGTCCGACAATTTCCAAAGGGATGGAAAGGAGTGGAAGAGGCATCAAAGTCTCTTCCATTTCATTAAGCCTTTCCTTCAACTTCATATTTTCTTCTTCGAGACCACCATTGGAATCGTCCAATGCATCACCAGTTGCTTTATGAATTCTGGAAATTTTGGAAGGGCATATGTTTCTTAGGTTCATCTTTGAACGAGATTTCCCCTTTTTATTCTTCACATCACTCTTTTCAATAATTAATTTCTTAGATTTGTTGTCAAAGACAGCGCAATGAAATATGAATGATTCTTCTTCATCAAATATCTAATTCTCAACAATTTTCAACGATTGATTTTGGTGGGCTGCGCCTCCTGGCTGATCCATGTTGGGAAACATTTTCTCAATGTCAGCCTCAAGCTCCATATCTTCGAGGGAGAAGATATTGATGTCATTCTTGACGCGATGCTCTTCTTCCTCTTGTACAATATTCTTACTCTTTTTCCTCAGAGGGAGTTTATGTGAGCTTTCAATTTTTCCTGGAGGGGGATTCTTGTCTCCTCCTCCCCCTAAACTACTTTTGATTTCCTTTTTAGATGGGTGGGCCACTGGAGCACTACTCTGAGATGTTGTAGTCTTGTGAGTGACAGTTGGGGACTGGGAACTCTTCTCGTTGGGACCCTTTCCTCTCTATTTGTAAAATTCATTGGTACTGAGTACCATCTCTAAGTCGCCAGTGGTGTGAACAAGATCGCCCAAGTTATCATCTTCTTCTTCTCCTAGAACAGTGTGGATAAATGAATTGCTAAAACCCACTGCTAACATGTGTTTCACAAATATTTTGTTAGGGTCGAACCCTTTAATCTTTTCAATGTACTTGAGATTCAAGTTGTGGAAATGGCTTGCAAATTTATCAATTTTGTTCATATTTCTGAATACAAAGTCCCCAATTTTCCAAGGCAAAGGAATGAATTGTTTTTTTCATTTTTCATGAAAAAAGTGTAGCCAAAAGTTATTTTTCCTTGTAACTTCTGTAACAAACATTCTGTCGGATATATGGCATGGAAGAACGGAAGGATTTTCCTTGGAACTGAAAATCCTTATGACATTGTAATTCTCCATTTTCTCCAAAGTCCCTTTCTATCCAGGAATTTACTGGCTTGAGCATATATTCTTGGGGTATCTCTTCCAAACAACAACTCTTTAAAAACTGAGACAAAGTCGTTGAAAGCCTCATAAAAATGTAGGGAAGCTTTGTACCAAAAGGTCACAAGGTCAAATTCACAATCCACCTTCTTGCATATAAAGAATTTAGGAAATTGATAGCAATGCGCTATCGTGAAAACCAAATAAGAAGACAAAAATAATTTCTTATCCTTTTTATAGTGAGATAATTAGGAAGAGATTTCAATGGAAATCAACTTCCCCCAATCAAAAATCGCCTGCTCCTTGACAGTAAAATACAAGATGTAAAGAATCATACGGGAAATGTTGGCAGTATTTTCTTAGCCCATAAATCTAGTGAATAACCAGGTAATTTCCCAAAATGGGTTTTTGAACAAGTTGACCTGCAATCTGGTGATATCTTTAGGGATGACCGCGATATTCTCCAAGAATTCAGGTAAGATATCCAGACCGTTTTCATGTTTTTTTTCAAAAATTCCCTACAATATTCACCTTTGAAGGTGAGTGTCAGCTCTGGGGGTTTCAACATTTTACGGAACACTTGAGGCGAGAGAGAGACGGGAGAATGGTCTTGGAGTTGAATCATCCACTGGCTTGGTATATACTTCTCAGTGCACCAGGAAACCAGCTCCTTGCAATCAAAAACTTTAGGAACACAATGATCCAGGTGGATATTGGTGGCCACCCACCTATTCCACTTGGACCCCCACCATTGTTTCTTTCAGTTTTTCATTTTCCTTAATTGTAGCATAATTTACTATTTTTGGCAGTTTTTCGGGTCTTGAAATTTTGGAGCCATTTTGAGGCCCTAAACGACATTTTTTGGGAATCAACCGGTTGGTGAATATTTTTTATATTCACTCTCAGCAGTTGTAGTCCTTGGATAGATCTTTCTAACGATTTATCATATGCGTCAAAAGGAGATAGTATGCCAAAGTTACAACCCCGGGAAATTGATGTACCAATTTACCCCGACGGGGTCCATATTCTGGCATTCCATCTCCTAGGGTTAGATTTTTGGATGTTTAGGGTTTCCATTGTTTCTCAATAATATATAGGCCTTCGAGCTTCATTGTAACGGATATTTCAGAGGCTTGTAGTCGCCACATCTCTTCTAAGAGATAAGCTACCAACGCCCTAGCTAGTTTATTTCTATTATGTCTGTAAACAAATTTCAGCTCTTTGATATTAATGAAATGAAGTGTTATGTCCGCTTCATCTTTGTATTCATGGTTATTTGTGTATTCTGTTGTGTTCCTGCATAAATTCGGATCAATGGTATCAGAGCAATATGCTCTTTCTCAACCCTTCTTTGCATGTCCCCAACAAGGTCAGGGTATAAGGAGTTAGGGCTCGATCTGGTTGAACATTTGCAAGATCAGCCTCGCAAACCCCTACGGTCACCCATGGGGGACGAAAATAAAGATGAGGGAGCAGGAGATCCTATCAAAATATTCCTTGAGGAGGTCCTTGAAAAACAAAGGAACGCGATGATAGATAAATTTGTCGAGATCCTTCAACGATTGCTCACTGGTGGTGCATCTGCATCCAACAACCACTCTGGAGGCACAACCCCTTTTAAGGTACAAGTAAACTTTGACATTCCCATATTTGATGGCCAAATAAATGCAGACATCGTAGATAGATGGTTGAATCTATTAGAAGGATATTTCTTGGTTCATGACTTTTCCAACCGAGAGAAGATTATTTTTTCACTTCTCAAAGTCACCCCCCATGTCAAGGAAGGGGAGGAACCCTCTTTGTTCTCTACCACACTCACTTGGAATTACTTCTGAGATGCCGTCAAGGAACAATATTATCCCATGGGGAGCTATGAGGACAAGTGCATACAATGGACTAGGTTACGGCAACAAAGGGATCAAGATATGCATGAGATGATGAATCTGTTCCATACCCTGCACAACAAGTTGGGTATCAAAGATTCAGAGAAACATTTGTTGTTGAAGTACCGCAATTGTCTACATAGATACATTCAGGAGGAAATGGAGTTCCTCGACATCTCCTCGCTTGGTACGGCATACTGGTATGTTGCCAAGATTGACCAAAAATTCAAACAGAAGAAGAAAGACTTTGGATCTACGAATCAAAAGCAAGTGAAAGGTGCCCCCAAACCTCAGAACAAAGGACAACGCCAAGGCATGGTGTCTCAAGATAACCTGCCAAAACTGCAAGTAAAGAACAACACCGTGAAGCCGAAGAAGGAGACGGGAAAGTGGTGTGAGTTCCATAAGAGCTCCACTCACAACACAAGTGAGTGTCAGGCCAAATAGTCAGTGGTGGCCAAGATGAGGGCTTCTAAATCATATGCATGCTCTGACACTGAATTAGAACCTGAGAATGGGAATGACAGAGGGAAGCAGATTATCGATGCATATCCCAATGCCATCGTTTCCACCATGAAGATCCATAGGAGGAGGAGCGTCTCTTCCACTCCCGGATGTGGGTAAAGGGTTCCCTACTACAGTTCATTGTTGACAATGGAAGCCAAAAGAACCTCATTTCAGCAAAGGTCATGAATCATTTGGGCTTGCTAAACACAACACACCCACAGTCGTACACCATCGGGTGGCTTCACCAAGGATGGGATATCCACGTCAGCTAGTAGTGTCACCTTCCCTACAACTTCAAGCCCTTCACCGATGAGGTATTATGTGACATTGCTCCTCTTGATGTTTGTGATGTATTGTTAGGCCAACCATACTTGTGGAAGCGACATGTTGCGTATGAGTCATGGAATCGTGTTGTTATTGTTACCTTGGGAAATAAGTTGTACATGATACCAAAGGTACCACTGCTTGTCGCTATCTCTTTGGTTACTACAAAACAATGCAGTAAGCTCATTTCCAAAACTCAAAAATTTGTTTTCTTGATGATCCTCCCTCGGGGCAAGAAGAATATTGTGGCCACAACCTCTAGAATGGGATCCTCCACACGACGACAACAAATGGACAAGGTCGTGGAAGAGTATCGAGACATGTTCACCTCACCTACAGGGGTGCCTCTGCACTGTCAGGTCAAGCACCCCATTGAGCTGACCCCAGGTGCATCACTGCCCAATGGACCGATCTATCAATGCTCTGTTTTGGAGAACGATGAAATCAAGAGGAAGATTTAGGAGCTGCTACAGAAAGGTCACATCTGACCAAGTCCATCATCCTGTGGGAGATGGATCGTGTTGGTGTAGAAGAAGGATGGGACTTGGAGACTCTGTATTAACTATCGGGTATTGAACAAGATCATTGTCCAGAATAGGTACCCGATCCCGCAAATTGATGACCTTCTGGACCAACTCAAAGGGGTGAAATATTTCAGCAAGATCGACTTGAAGTCTGGGTATCACCCGGTACCAATCGAACCGTCAGTATGTGTGGAAGACTGCCTTCAGAGACAAGGAGGGCCATTTCGAATGGTTGGTCATGCCTTTCAGGTTCATGAATGCTCTCGCAACCTTCATGAGGTTGATGGACAACATCTTGTGGCCATTCACCAACTCATTTGTATTAGTGTACTTGGATGACATCCTAATCTTCATCCAGACTTAGGAAGAGCACCTCCACCACATCCGACAGGTCCTCCAAACACTACGGAAACACAATTTGTGTGCCAATTTGGAGAAGTGTACTTTTGGCATGACCCAGGTTCAGTATCTAGGATACATTATTGATGAGCATAGGGTGCATGTGGATCTAACCAATATCCAATTCATCTAGGATTGGCCAGCCCCAACCACTCTAATAGAGCTTCGCAGCTTTCTGGGTCTTGCTAATTTCTACCACAAGTTTGTGCTAGGATTCTCTCATATCAATTGGCCCTTGAGTCAAGTCACCAAGGGAGGAGTGAAAGAAAAATTCCTTTGGTCAGAATCTCAATAGAAGGCACTCGTAGAATTGAAACATCTCCTATGTTGTGCCCTAGTGCTCACATTAATAGACTTGAAACAACCATTTAATATTGAGACAGATGCCTCTAACTATGCTATTGGGTAAGTTCTTACTCAGCAAGGGCATCCAGTGGCATATCACAGTGCGACACTGTCCGACACAGTCTGAAAGTATCCCACTTATGAAAAAGAAATGTACTCCATTGTATAGGCTTGCTGACAATGGAACCATTACATTTTGGGGAAGGAAACAATCATCCACACAGACCACTGACCCCTACAATTCATACAAACACAAGGGAAGTTGCAGAATGATCGCAATTAGAAGTGGTCTACATATATGCAATAGTTTCATTTGAACATCAAGTACAAGAAGGGAATCACCAATAATGTTGTAGACTGCCTCAGCCGACCACCGATCGTGGTGATAACCACCATGCTCAAATCTTATGGGAATGAGACTTCTGATTGGCCACTTCTCTACAAGAGCGATCCATATTTCGGCCACACATATAAGATGCTCTTGGAGGGTAACCGAGTTCCAAATTTTCACCTCCAGGATGCACTACTATGTCACCTAGGACACCTGCGTGTTCCTTCAAGCGAGCATGCCAAGATGATTTGGGAAGCGCACTATAGTCAGGTCGTTGGGTATTTCGGGGTCAAGAAAACAATGGTAGTACTGCAAAAGTATTTCTATTGGCCAAAACTTCGGCAGGATGTCGCGAAGTACATCCGATCCTGCACTGCCTGCACCATTGCCAAACTGAGCATCAATAAGCAAGGCCTCTATACTTTGTTTCCTACCCCTAGTCGACCTTGGGAATCCATCTCCATGGATTACATGTTGGGCCCTCCTTCTACTAAGCATGGCAACGACTATGTCTTCGTGGTCGTCGAAAGACTCTCGAAGATGGACATTATGGTGGCCTGGAAGAAGAATATCACAACAGAAGCCACTGCTAAAAGGTTTAGAAGAAGAAAAGTTTGTTGACGAGATAGCGGGAACGTTGGGAGCATATGCCACCGCAAACCAATACTCAGTTGGGACCCTAAGAAGTCGATTGAAACACAAGGATTGGTTGATCAACGAGTTACAAAGTCGTCTATCAGAATTAGAGATGAATGCCCGAAACGAGGCATATAAAGAGCTCAAGCAAGCCAGAGAGGTCAACCGACAGGAAATTGAGAAACTCAAGACTAATCTTGATCAAATGCAGCAGTCGATCGAAGAGATCCAAACGCAGGCTGAGTGACAGGAGGGATTGATAAACCAGCTGCAGACTGAGTTGGATCTCGCTGAAAGCCAGGTCATAGACATGACGATATTCTAAACCTAGGCCGCGGAGATCCAAAGGAGAATAGAAATAGCTTAGTAGAGTTTTCTTGCCAAAATAGAAATCATCTAGGATCATGTTCAACTAGTAGACCAAGTCCTGGACCAAGTCACTTTAAGAGAAAGGGAAGCCCGGGTAGCCTGAAGTACATTGCAAGAAGTTGTCACATCCACAGCAAAGGAAGAGATAGCCATCACTTCCAGATTGTCCATTAAAGAACAGGCCAGGGGGAATATCCTGTTGACGGCTTGGGAACATGATATATCTGAAAACAGGACAAGGGCCAAAGAGGTGAGGGATTCTTGTGAATACATATTTGGTTCAATAAACAAAAGTTTGTTAGAGCTCGATAGAGAATCTAGCACTGGAATGTTAGGGAAAATCAACATAGCCAAGCATCTGGTAGATATCAAAGAAAGTATGGATAGGGATCAAGCTGAGCTATCTCAAGTAAGTCAAGTAAACATTGCTCAGAATGGAAAATGGATAATTAAGACGAATTTACTATTTCTATCCATCATGACAAAAGAGCGACAAGTGGGAGGGAGGATCCCGCAACTGGACAAGAATCGTTACTTATTTGAGGCAAAAAACCAAGTCGATCCCTCCAATTCTATCGCCCAGCTGGTAGAGAGATGTCTTAAATGTATCGAGCATGGGCAAGGAAAATCTTCAGGAAGCAAATAAATTAATTACAAGTATTTTCAAAGTTTTGGATGCCAGACGACAGGGAGAGGTGAAAGGCCTACAGAAAAAGATAGGGACAACAAGTGAAGCGTTCCACATGCTTAGCTAGTAATTGTCGTTCTTTGAATAATTGAATTGTAACGCCACATGTTGGTATAAATACATCTTCGATTATGTAAGGAAGGGATTTTTCTTTTATCAGATTGTAATAGAGAAATTTTCCTTTGCCGGGATTAATACAAAGCAAATTAAAGACTCCATATTCTATCAAGATTGAGTTATGTGATTTCCTCTATTATTTCATACTTTATGTCATTTTTATATATATCTTTGATGAATGCTTCAACTGCAATTTAGTACAACCTCTATTGTGGTGATCCTGTTTTAGTTATCTAATTATTTACAGCTTTTCCTCTGTATCGGCTATTAGAAGGTACAAGACCTGTGGATTACTTAGATCTCTATATTTTATGCTTCATTAAAGTGTTTCTTTTATTTTTCTTCTTTTGTTACAGCATGAGATTCCTCTGGAATTGATGCCTCACATTGTCTAACAGCTCTATGTTTTTTTTCGTTTCATACTTGGTTTCAAATTTAAACTCAGTTATGGAAAACGACCTTCGATTTTGTTAAACTATTAATTTGTTTCATGGGATTTTTTCTCCTATAATCTAAAATTGAATTAGCAACTTAAAAGCAACAATCTCTTAAATTTATGTTCCTTAAATGACTGTCCCTGTTGCAAGGCAACCTTACGTAGAACCCGACCTCTCAAGCCAAACCAAAATTTCCTTAAACCTCTTCAATACTATCCTAAGAACTACAACCACCCGGGTCGAACTCAAGCGTTTGTGGGAAGCCATTGAATGGGACATAACCATTCAAGAACAAGTGGAAGTTAGACATAGACAACTTAGAAATCATCCATAGTTTCTCTTCCAGTTGTTTGCTCCTTTCCATATCTTTTACCCTCTTCTAGATGCCTAGACTTTATACTTCGTAGCCTTAAGTATAGACTCTGGAACAACATCTTTTTGGCGTTGTTGCTAGGGAATGGAGAATCGTAGTCACTTTCCCCTGAGAGAACAACATTTCCAAGTTTTGTTTTTTGATAGTGAACAAAGAAGAGAACACGTTGCTAAGGATAAACCTTTATCATTCACTTGGGGACTCCACTTTTAAGTAAGCTGGCATCCATTCGAAGGAACACCAGACAAAACCCAGATGCTAAACATACCATGCCAGTTTTCGATCCCAAAAATATACTAAAACCAAGGGATCTTTTCAAACAGACCATTGTTGTTTACCAACCCAAGTCTACCCAATCCAAAGCTAAGACCCCTCTTGAACCTTCATCCTTGCGAGAAATTTCTCTCGGAAAAACATTGGACAGTATTGTCGAAGCTGAGACCCTAAACCATGAGTTAATCCTACCCGAGATTAAGACCGAAACCTCTCCGACTACCTCTTAAATTAGTAGGGTGAGGCGTCTTTTGTAAAGTTCATCCCTATTAATATCCCATCGACTCTTGATATAAAATTCTTTGTCACTCAAGGCCTTGAAGAAGGTACCACACACTCAGATTCAACACCGGTGGGTTCTCCCATTTACGTATCCTACAAATCAGAGGAACCGAGTCCCCATATACCCTTTCCCCCTTTCTCAACTTTCACCTCCCCTGATAAAAAGTTCCCTGAATTTTCCCCCCCTCCACCCCGGGGAAGCTAGAGAGTCACTATACATATTTGCCAACCCTCTTTATAAAGCACCAATTTCCTCTTCTAGATTATCCATGGCCATCATCGGAGGAGGAGCAGGGGGAGTAGGAGGTCAAAGCCAACAACCTCTCCCCAGAATTTTCATCAAGGTAGCCTCTAGATACGCCCCCTTGGTCCTTCTAGCACCCCCCATGATTTACCAGAAAACTATATGAAAAACTTGCCCAAGTTCACAGGAGAAGGATATCTAACCACAGCCGAGCATATCAACTTCTTCGATCAATTCACAGATATTCTAGGTCTCAAACATTAGGATGTGTATTCTCAGTTGTTTGTCCAAACCTTCAAAGGACAGGTAAGAACTTGGTTTCGGAGCCTGCCCCCAGGTTCAATATTATCCTATAATGCACTAGAAGACCTATTTCTCAGACAATGGGGCGAAAGAAAGGATCATTTATACTATTTCACCAAGTTTGGGTCTTTAAAGAAAAAAGGTTCAAAAACTATTATGGAATTTATCCAGAGATTTAACAAGTTGTACAATAAGAACCCGGTTGAAGTTAAACCGTCCCAACCCACAGCCAAAGTAACTTTCACAGGACATTCGAGCCTGATTTCGCTCTACTATTAAGAGAAAGGAGAGGGGCTGACTTAACCCAAATGCAAGATGATGCTATGGAAATTGAGTCAAACATGATGGCTTCATCTAAATTAAAAATGAAAATCGAAAAGGGAAACAGGGAGACCAAACGTTTTAGAGAACAAGCGAGTCCCTCTGGATCTGGAAGATCCTCAGATGACAAAATGGGTGATATGGCTAGGATAATAAAAGATCTATCAAACAAAATCTCAAGAATGGAGCTAGACCAATCCAAACCTGATCAATTCATTCAGAGAGAATTCAGGAGAAACCCCAATCCTCAAATTCAACAAAGACAGATTAAAAATGAAGATCAAAAAATTCAAACCCCTCTAAAAAATGAAAGTTTTATTGGATGAAATAATATGCAAGAGTTTGAGGATTTAGAAGAAGACGTAAACAATTTGGGCAACGACTGTATGCAACCTCATTTAACTAAGGAATATTATGAGAAGTCTCTAAACATAGAACGACCGTTGACTGAAAATGATAACATAAACAACACTGATGATTCTACTTATCAAGGGATGGTCGATACTATAATGGACGAGTTCCAACATAAGTACAATCTGAGGCCTAAAAATAAACATGTGACGACTACTCAACCCAGGAAAATTTTTCCTAGAGGCGAAACATACAAGCCCGCCCAGAAAGAGACTGAGATGCAAAATAACAAAGGGGTAGACTCATAGAATACCAATGTAAAGGAGGCTGAAACCCAAGTGAGAAGAACTAAGACAGCTGAAACGCAGACACCGAAAACCAGAACCGTCGAAAATAAAACAGTGGAAACAAATAAATTGGAAAAGAAAGAGTCTGAAGTTTCAACCAAGGAAGCAGATAGAGTTGTTGGAAGTTTCTGCCTAGAAAATGAGATAAATAAGATCAAGATACCAATACCTTTGGTCAAGTTGGCGAAGAACCCTGTGTATCGAAAGCAAATAACCAAAATGATAAATTTTTCAGATTTAGAGAGTTAGTCTAACGTGATAAATTTGGAGGATGATAAGCCTAATATCACTTTTGGTCCACATTTTGAAGGTGCCAGAGATACTGTCGCCCCCTTCTATATTACCATGAACGTGCACGATCGGTTGTTGCATAATTGCATGCTGGACTCTAGAGCCTCTCATAACGTAATGCCCAAATCTATTATGGATAGACTAGGCCTCAAAATTACCAGACCCTATGGAGATCTTTACTCGTTCGATTCAAGGAGAGTTAAGTGCATGGGCATGATCAAAGATTTAGTAGTCACTCTCGTCCAGATTCTGATGAGAAGTGTCCTAATGGATGTAGTTATCGCTGATATACCCCCAAAATATGGTTTTCTATTATCTAGATCTTGGGGAGCCAAGGTCAGGGGATCTCTTCAGATGGACATGACCTATGCCACAATCCCTCTTTTTAGCGGGTAGTACACTTAGTTATACAAGGAAACACGGTTGGCATATACGGTAAGTTATCCTCAGAATCCTAACAATTACCATGTTTATGTCACCGATCAAGACCTGGGAAATTGTATTTTGTCTTTTGACGATAGTGAAAACAATTGTACAGAATAAAGTTATATAGATGAAAATAAAACTGAAAATACAGATAAAAATGTGTATAGCACTGGAACTTGGAAAATGTTTTTTGATGGTGCTTCATCGTGTGGAGGAGCAGGTGCAGGAGTGCTTTTCGTAGCACCTGAAAACGAATTTGTTATACCCTTATCTTACAGGCTATAGTGGGACATGGACTACACAAATAACGTATGCGAATATGAAGATCTAGTCTTGGGACTAGAAGCTTCCAAGAAGCTAAACATAAAGAACCTAGAAGTCTATGGAGATCCATAACTGATTGTGAAGCAGGTAAATCGTCCATACCAGGCCAAGCACCCGAGACTAAGGTCCTACAGAAATTGCGCCTAGGATCTAATGGAAAATTTATTTTCATCAGTAAAGGTTCATTTCATCCCACGTGCGGAAAACCAGCAATCCAATTCATTGGCTAAAACAGCATCGACCTCCGCACCCCCTACCACTTTCAAATTAAAATACCACATAGAGGTGAGGCACAGACCATCCATACCAAACAACATGCAACACTGGCAGGTATTTGATGATGACGAAAAGATCAGAAATTTCTTGGAAATGGTGGAAGATTTCACTGAAACTCACATTGACCAGGAAAACCAAAATGACCATACCTGGATTATGCAAGAAGGGGAGGATCCTCAGGAATTCCAAGAAAAAATCGCAAATCATCGCATTCTAGTGTTAAAAAGTAATCAGATCCCTAAGGGCCTGATACCTCTGGAAAGGTTGTTTGATCAAAACGAGATGCCTCTGAGGTCTACCTTGCAGCCCCAACCAGAGGAGGTCGAAGACTATGACGTGGGCACCGCTAAAGAACCTAGGATAGTGAAACTATCAAATTACCTTCCTCCTGAGATAAAAATCAAGTATACAAACTTACTCAGACGGTATAAGGATGTTTTTGCATGGTCTTGCGATGAGCTCAGAACCTATGACACCTCTGTGATCGAGCACAATATACCTTTGAAACTTGGTGTTAAACCCTTCAGATAGAAGCTCAGACAAATCAACCCCATTTTATTGCCTATGGTCAAAAAAGAAGTGAAAAATATTTTAGACGCAAAAATAATTGCACCTCTCAGGTACTCTGACTTTGTCGTGAACCTAGTTCCCGGTTAGGAAGAAGAGTGGGGAGATTAGACTGTGTGTAGACTTTGGAAATCTAAATAATTCCTCTCTCAAAGACAATTATCCTCTACCCAAAATGGATCATGTTTTGGAAAAAGTAGTTGGGGAAAATAGGATGTCGATGATTGATGGGTTTTTCGGTTACAATCAAATTGCTATCAACGAGCATGATAAAGAAAAAACAGCTTTCACCACCCCTTGGGGCACATTTATGTGTGAAAAAATGTCTTTTGGTCTGATGAATACAGGTGCTACCTTCTAGCGCACTATGGATATCGATTTCGTCAGTGAGAGAGATAAATTCATGGTCATCTACCTTGACGATCTAACTATTTTTTCTAAATCCGATACAGACCATCTGATACATCTAAAGCAAACGTTCGAAAAATGTTGAAAATTTGGTTTGTCCTTAAACCCTAAGAAGTATCACTTTGCGATGCAAGAAAGTAAACTCTTGGGCCACATTGTGTCTCGAGACGAAATTAAAATCGATCCTAAAAGGGTAGAAGCTATAGACACCATAAATATTCCTAGAAATGTAAAAGAAATTCAGTCATTTTTAGGAAAAATAATTTTTTTGAGAATATTTATCCCAAACTTTGCTGAAATCATGAAATTGATCACAGATATGATAAAAAAGAACAACGAAGTGAAATGGACGGTAGAAGTTAAAGCATCATTTGCACGCATCAAGAAAGTTATCAGCGAAGCACCCGTACTGGCAAGCCCTGATTATCTAAAAGATTTCATGATTTTCTTGTTTGCCTCCGAACACACAGTGGCGGCAGTACTCCTCCAGAAGAATGAAGAAGGTTTCGAGCAACCAATAGATTTTTTCCATAAAAGTCTTAGAGACACTGAATTGAGATATGATATAATGGAAAAGCAAGTGTATGCTATGGTGAAGGCGTTGAAGGCTTTTAGAACCTACGTGATACACTCCAAGGTAATTGCATACGTGCCCACTAGTTCTGTAAAAGATATATTGGTTCAGCCCGACAATGATGGGAAGAGGGGTCAGTGGCTTGCTAAAATTCAAGAATTTGATCTAGAGGTGAAACCGACAAAACTAGTAAAAGGACAGGGTTTGGCTAAGCTCTTAGCTGAATCAAATTTCAGAGCACTCGGAATGAATAAACTTCAGGGATATGAGGAATGTGGGGACGTAAACAAGCTCGATGACCAAATAGCTACAACCAGAATCGAAGAGAAGTTTGCCTTATCAGATTGGTATAAAGAAATAATGTCCTACCTATTGAAACAGAAACAGTGGAGGTCATAAATGAATTTCATGAAGGAGTGTGCGGAAGGCATCACGCCTGGAGGGCAATAGCTTATAAAATCCTGAGGGTGGGATATTATTGGCCTAAACTATTCTCAGATGTCAATTCCAAAGTCAGAACCTGTAACCCTTGCCATTTGTTCGCAGGTAAACAAAAGCTCCCAGCGCTACCTTTGGTTCCTGTCAAAATCGAAGCCCCTTTTCAACAATGGGGGTTATATTTTATAGGCGAAATCAACTCACATTCCAGTGCTCAACACAAATGGATCCTCACTGCTACAGATTACTTCACCAAATGGGTGGAAGCTATTCCGACTAGAAGGGTGACAAATTCAGTGGTAATAGATTTCCTAGAAGAGAACATATTGTCTAGATTCGGCTGTCCCCGAAAGATAGTCACGGATAATGCCCAGGCATTCAAGTCTATGGCAATGGTCAACTTTTTACAGAAATATAACATCATATTGGGCCACTCCACAGCATATTACCCTCAAGGAAATGGGTTAGCCAAATCATCAAATAAAAGTTTAATTACCATAATTAAGAAGGTGCTGAGCGAAAACAAAAAAATCTTGGCATGTGCATTTGAAGTACGCTTTGTGGGAAAATCGGATAGGTACAAAGAAATCCATTGGTACTTCTCCTTTCCAAATGGTATACAGGACTGATGTGGTATTACCTATAAATCTAGCACTCCCTGTGATGAAGCTCTGGAAAGATGAGAAAGAAGAACCAAACCATGTCACAAGGAGAATAAATCAACTGATTGAGGTCCAATAGCAAAGGACCGAGGTGGACGAAAGGATGCAGAAATACCAAGACAACATGAAAGCATTGTTCGATCATAAGGCCAAAGATAGGTAATTCCTCCCTGGCGATTTGGTTTTGAAATGGGATGCTAGGAGAGAAGACTCGGCGAAACATGGCAAATTTGACCATATCTGGTATGGACCACTCAAAGTATCAGCGTCTGAAGGGAAGAATTTGTTTCTACTAGAAAATTTGGACGGTAAAATTTTCAATGCCCCTGTTAACAGGCGTTATCTGAAGAATTATATGCAATAAATGATTCCCCAGTTTTTGTTGCATATACTGGTTTGTGTTTTCGTTTTCTTTTTACAGCTTTGGTTGAGTTTACCTTCATCACAAATAAAACAGGTCAGTGATCTCTTGGGAATAAGGATATACAATAATCAATGCCTCGAAATCTATAAACCTTAAAACCCTGATACACCCACTGTTGTTTTCTTTCAGGATTACGGCTATAACCCCAATAGAAAAAAGAAGAAAATGAATGGGCATGCATTGGGAAATCAATCTACCCGAAACAGGTGATAAAAGAAAGTTTATTAAGACGAAATCGAAATGGTAAGGCAAAGGTATGATTGCCCGAACTGTCTAGATTTTTTGAATGATCATCAGCTAGGTGCAACAACGTTTCATCGAATGTGGATTTTCGCCGGGTATGCCCACCAAGGAAATTTGTCACTATGGTTTCCAAGTATTTCCTCCCAAATAAGATGAAGAAATTTGAAACAAACTGCAGAAGTAAAGTAGCCTCAAAGAAAAAGCTCCCAAGGTCGAAACTAAGTATAATGCCTGTGCTTATAAAATATGATCTTTCCTTGTCACTTTTCCCCCCTTTCTGTGTTTCTTTCTCCCCTGGGACCAGATCTTTCCCTATAGCATCCATAGAAGAAGAAGGAGTTACACCTTACCACTCGAAGCTAGAAAAAAAATTGTTTTGAAGGTTGCACGGATAGCTCTTCAGCTCCTACTGAACTAAGATATGTGTTGGATGATCCTAATTCTCTTAGTTATTTCAACAAGTTTTAATGATCAGTTTTGCATCAAAAGAAGGCCCCCGGAAATAAAGTTCCTCATAAGTTTCCTGTGGACTAAGATGTTTTGAAGGTCAAAGGGGAAACTGGTCCAGATTAATCAAAATGAGTTAACAGACCTCTATAGCAAATTATACACAGATATCACCCCTAGTATACTTTATACTAATTGATTGCCCCCACTTCATGTCAAAAGAAAAATATAAGACAGATGGTGAAAGGAAATTCAAAAAATTTGATTGCCCCCATCCAGTCCCAAAGAGATGATGAAAGGAAATTCATGAAATGATTTCCCTCATCTCAGCATTTAAATGCAAAGTTACAGCTTGAAGTGGTGAAAGGAAATTCAATAAAAGGGAACCAGATAACTTCACCAGGGTACTGAACAGGCTCGCTGGCAGTGAAGCAATGTCCAAGATATCCATAAGGCTATTATACATGAACCATATTGTTATCTGTGACCAGTTTTCACTTGAAGCCAGATCTACATCCCATGTCTGTACAAGAATCCCTATTTAAAAATGTCAAAACTACTTCACACTGATGCAAGCAAAATCAACAAAACCTGTTTAAATCCTTAATATTCTTTGGTCATCCTAAGTAGACACAAGTTCAATATTAGGGAAGGGGAAGCTACCAGGTGGACCGACTTTGAGATAGGGAAGGGATGAAGTCCCAAAGGCTTTCAGAGTTAAGGATGAAACCCTCCTTTTTCTTCTATATCCTCTTTCTAAACAAGGCTCGCAGAAGAAAACTAATGACTCCATTCACCCAATAAAGGCACGTGGTCTACTGTTCTTCTCATCCCGCAGGGAGGCGAGATCCCTATATGGAGCCTATATTGGAAACAACCCCCTTTTTCTAAAAAAATTCAAGACTAAAGATTAGCTACGGAGCCGCCTCTTAACAGTGATCTTTATTTAAGAGACTTATTTTGGTTTCTCGGAAATTGACAGTTCACAATGTATAAAGAGCTATTTTCCCAGCCTACTTAAAGCCCCAAGTTTTGAAACCCCGAGAACCCATTTTAAATGCACTTAAGTGCAAGCTAAAAGTGTTTAACTTTTAATAAGGCCCATCGCAATTTCGCGATTCGGGTTTGCCTGCGACAAAGTGTTATCGAATTCTCTCCCCTCGCAATCCCGACTCCCGAATTCGCAAAGTTTAGAAATTTTTTCCCAAATCATGATTAGTTAAAAGTTTTAAACATAGGATTATCACTTAAGCTAATCACCTCGTGAGTTCGCGATTCGTACTTTACTTATGCCATGACTTCTGGGGATATGATACTTGTAACCCCGATACCCGAGGTCACGAGATCCCTTTTTTAATCTTGATAAATTAAAAACCAAAGGTAATTAATGTTAATCCACCAAATCGCAATTTCGTGATCTCCGGGGTTCATGGTCCAAAACTGAGGGTAGAAATATTTCGAAGTTGTGAACACCGAGAAAAGCAATTAAGAACTAAAATCACTTGATAAATGGACTAAGCCGGATTGACTAACGCCTTAATCAACTTTTACGTTGGTACAACCTATGGACAAAGCTTTAAAAGTCTCTGCGTTCTTCTCGAGTCATGCCATCAAAACATTTATGACATTTATAAGAAGGTCCTGTGAAGTGATTGATACTAAGATCTGATTTTATCTCTAAAATCTTTCCTTTAATGTTTTGAACGTTCTGTCAGTGAGAACTCGTATACAATTTAAGTGCTCAAAATGAAAGGATTATCGTCGTTCGTTTGAAATTCTTTCTAGTTTTCCGCAGAGTCATTTTTTCAAAGTAACCCCGGTTAGTATTTTCTCTCTTTGTGACAGGAAGTCGAATTACAGAGTTCTATATTATGGCTTTGAGGAAAACTCCAAAGACTACTGGTGAGAGTTCGGGTCAAGGTTAAGATATTATCTCTGATACTTCACCCAGGAGCATCAGTACTATCAAAATATGGACACAAGTCTTCGACGTCTTGTAACACGAGCTGATCAATTGTTCATACGATTCCATCGATAATGAGAAAGAGGACATATCTATAAAATATAAAGTTGTCACTCAGTCTGAGATACACAAGATCCCAGCAAGGCCACGTCTCCTCCCGTATTGTGATATGATACAATGGGTGATAGACCATGTAGATATCCCAACCAGGACAATTTTCAATGTGCAGAAGGTGGCGATTGGGACTTTCAGGCCAGATCATATACGAGAAATGTATAAATTGTCTCCCACGCCGAGATTCACGCACAACGTCGAATTCTTAGAAGTATTCAAAGAGAAAGAATCCTAGCAGTATGGGAAAAGCCTATCTGACCTTATTAAAGATTGGTATTTGCACCCCATAAAATTCAGGGCCAACTCCAATGGAATCTATTCAATCTCAACGTTGGAGCCACAATTCATGTATGTAGCAATGATGTTCTGTAGGCTGTACGGGACGGAGGATACCGCTCACTTATTCCTCCCATGGGTACCGCTGATTCACACAGTGGCTGAGGGTTTCACGTTTGATTGGGCCAAGATTTTGTCTGATAGTCTGGCCAACTGGATCACAGAATACCGAGAGCAAACAGAAAGTGAGAAAACATCCTTGTTTTTTATGTCGGCTTACATAATGGATGTTGTGTGCTTCTTGATGCCTTTCCTATTAATGAGTTGGACTTGGACTCCAACCAACGAATGACTTATTCATGAATACCATTCGAAGCTCTGAGAGGATAAAGCCAAAGAGTTAGTATATGAGATTTTCAATTGGGTAGTGGTGCCCATGCATATTTCTATCTTCGGCCAACCACCCACCCCCCCCCCGGATTTCGGATAAAGTCACGGAAGATTTAAGCCGCGTAGCAGACTGGTATATTGAAAGGGAATTTTCATATATTAGGGTTTTTGGTTGCTCTATTCCACCATATGACCTACCTATTTTTTTACCAGATAAGCTGGTGTGTTGTGAGATTTCTAGGCAAACGGTGCTCAACGAGATAAGAAAGGAACTCAAGGGAGTTTAGAAGAAGGTATGGCCACCTTTTCCCATACACATTGGCACATATTCTTTACTAGATTTTTCCCATGCTAAAGCAGAGGCCACAACCATGGGTGAGATGAAACTACTGGGCATCGATTTTAAGAAGCATGACCTAGATAAGATTGTGGGCAACCACCCAGCAAGTTACGGCCTGAAAAGATATGAGCATGAAATCTCCCCCCATGATGAAGTTTTCCAAGGGGTAAAAACTTACTCAGAAGTTCTAAACTGGATTCGAGCCCTCCAGTCCGAAGACATGTTAGATTTTTATAAGTTCCAGAAGCACCGATGGAGCGGGCTCCCCAAATTTTTGCAAGGTACACTCTCAAAACCCCCGGGGTCTCAACAAGCGAAGGTCAAGGGCCCGACATGGACAGGCCTAGATGAACAAGAAGCTCAAGGGAACACAGAGTAAACTAAGGTCCTCAAACAAGAAACCGAAGGCCCAATCCACGAAGAAAGATCCCCAGGGGCAGATAATCCAGGCAGACAAACAAAGTTTAGAGTCGAGATGCATGCAAAACAGGTAGGAGAACCACTTTTGCTCACACCGAATAAATCAGGTACTGATGCTAGTGCGAAGAATATACCATCATAAATTGGCAGTTCCATCCCGTTTGTCACACCCCTATAGTTTTTTAGAGGGAACCCTGATGCTGGAGCGATATCTATAGAAGAATTGACGCCTATCACTGTCGAAGAGTTGCCCTCTAGAGATTTTTTCTTCAGCAAGAAAAGGAGGGCCATAGTGAAATGGGAAACGCATCACCAGGCAGGCGCAATGGCCAAAAAATTCAAAATATTGACAGAAGGCAAAGGTTTAGAAGAAGAAGATTTCACTGACCAGATAGCAGGAACGTTGGGGGCCTTTGCCACCACAAGCCAATACTCAGTTGGGACCCTAAGGAGATGATTGAAACACAAGGATTGGTTGATCAGTGAATTTTAGAGTCGTCTATCAGAATCAAAGACAAATGCCTGAAACAAGGCATATAAAGAGCTTGAGAAAGCCAGAGAGGTCAACCAACAGGAAATTGAGCAACTCAAGACTAATCTTGAGAAAATGCAGCAGTTGGTTGAAGAGAGCCAAACGCAAGCTGAGTGACAGGAGGGATTGATAAACCAATTGCAGACTGAGTTGGATATCACTAAAAGCCAGGTCATAGACATGACGATATTCCAAACCTAGGCCGCAGAGATCCGAAGGAGAATAGAAATGGCTCAGCAAAGTTTGCTTGCCAAAATAGAAATCATCCAGGATCATGTTCAACTAGTAGACCAAGCCTTGGACCAAGTCACTTTAAGAGAAAGGGAATCTCAGGTAGCCCGAAGTACATTCCAAGAAGCTATCGCATCCGCAACAAAGGAAGAGATACCCATCACTTCCAGATTGTCCATTAAAGAACAGACTGGGGGGAATATCCTGTTGACGGCCTGGGAACATGATATATTCGTAAATAGGACAAGGGCCAAAGAGGTGAGGGATACTTGTGAAGCAATATTTGGTTCAATAAACAAAAATTTGTTAGAGCTCTATAGAGAAGCTAGCACTAGAACGTTAGGGAAAATCAACATAGCCAAGAATCTGGTAGATATCAAAGAAAGTATGGACAGGGATCAAGCCGAACTCTCTCAAGTAAGTCAAGTCGAGGTTGCTCAGATTGACAAATGGCTAATTAAGCCAAATTTACTATTGCTATCCATCATGACAGAAGATTGACAGGTGGGAGGGAGGATCCCGCAACTGGACAAGAAGTGTTACTTATTTGAGGCAAAAAACCAAGTCAATCCCTCCAAGTCTATCGCCCAGCTGGTAGAGAGATGTCTTAAATGTATCGATCATGGGCAAGGAAAAGCTTCAGGAAGTAAATAATGTAATTACACGTATTTTCAAAGTTTTGAATGCCAGGCGACAGGGAGAGGTGAAAGGCTTGCAGAAAAAGATAGGGACAGCAAGTGAAGCGCTCCACATGCTTAGCTCATAACTCCCGTTCTTTGAATAATTGAATTGTAACACCACATGTTGGTATAAATACATCTTCGATTATGTAAGGAAAATCTTTTTCTTTTGGCAGATTGTAATAGAGAAATTTTCCTTTGCCGGGATTAATACAAAGCGAATTGAACACTCCATATTTCGTCAAGATTGAGTTATGTGTTTTCCTCTATTATTTCATACTTCATGTCATTTTTATATATATCTTTGATGAATGCTTCAACTGTAATTTAGTACAACCTCTACTGTGGCAATCATGTTTTAGTTATCTAATTATTTACATCTTTTCCTCTGTATAGGCTATTAGCAGGTACAAGACCTATGGATTACTTAGATCTCTATATTTTATGCTTCATTAAAGTGTTTATTTTCTTTTTATTCTTCTGTTATAGCGTGAGATTCCTATGGAATTGATGCCTCACATTGTCTGACAACTCTATTTTTTCTTTCGTTTCATATTTGGTTTCAAATTTAAACTCAGTTATAGAAAACGACCTTCAATTTTGTTAAACTATTAATTTATTTCACGAGATTTTTTCTCATATAATCTAAAATTGAATCAACAACTTAAAAGCAGCAATCTCTTAAATTTATGTTCCTTAAAGGACTGCCCCTATTACAAGGCAACCTTACGTAGAACCCGACCTCTCAAACCAAACCAGCATCGCCTTAAACCTCTTCGATACTATCCTAAGAACTGCAACCACCCGGGTCGAAATTGAGTGTTCATGGGCAGCCATTGAATGGGACACAACCATTCAAGAACAAGTGGAAGTTAGACATAGAAAACTTAGAAATCAGCCATAGTTTCTCTTCCAGTTGTTTGCTCCTTTCCATATCTTTTACCCTCTTATGGATGCTTAGACTCTATACTTCATAGCCTTAATTATAGACTTTGGAACAACACCTCATGTGCCAAGCCTAGCACTGAGTGACATGCTTTACTCACTTCCTCTTTGACCATGGCCCGTTCTATGAGCAACTTCTCCTTTTCTCTTTGTAGTTGGGATTTTTACTTCTGGATCATCGCCTGAAACTCTTCTTTCTCACTTTCATAAGCGGTTAAACTGTATCGCTCTACTCGTAATTGTTCTAAGGCTTCATCCTTCTCTTGTTTCAAGGCTTTTGTAGCCTTCTTCTTCTCTTCCTGGACTTTCTAAAGTCGAGCTTCTGTCGCATCTGCAATTCTTCTCAATTGGGTTGGTTCATCCCCCAATTCTCCAATCTGTGACGCAGTAGGTACTATGTAGACCAAACAAATAGCTTGTCATACTTCCTTCAATTCATTCTCAACCCTTCCATATATCTCTTCCTTCTTCATTCCATATCTTTGCAAGATGTCCTTGGAAGTGTCCTCCATAGCTCCATGGAGCAGACTGATATCGTCCTCTGTGAGCGTGGCCTCCAACTGGGGCTTATTAATGCACATCTTCTTCCTTGTTGAAGGTTTCTTTGGAGAAATATTCCTCTTTTGCGGTGTTAATGTCCCAACAGAAGGATCCTTACATGGAGGGATGGTAGCTTCGCCTCCTCCTCCTCCTCCTTCTCCTTTATTTCCTCCTCCCTGCCCTTATGCTTCGTCTCCTCCTCCTCCTGGTGAGTCAAATCCATTATCTTCATAAATGTTGTACTCCTCATCAGTCTTTATATCCTGGACTTCCTCCTGCTTTTTCTTCTTCTTCGTCCCACTGGACTGTCCGACATGCTCGACCCGGGTGACCATGGGGATTCCTATGGTGTCAATGTCGAAGAGTTCTACATCAGCGATGGGTACAAGGAATTCCTTCAACCACTCCTTTGTGATCTTCTCCATGTCTTCATCTATTAGTATGTAGTACGATTGTAACTCTTCCTTGTTCTCATCTCTGCACACAGTGATATAGATGAAATGTGGATCTACGCGGAACTTTGATATTGGTCGGTACTAGTGCAGGGTGTGCAGTGTCATGTGCGGAAATGATTCAATGGAAAACTTTAGTTATTGATAGTATGCATGAAACATAGTATTGGACTGCCACTGCTTCGTCATGTTGTTGGTGTGCCACAAGGTGGAAAACCTAGAGGCCAACGGCTCCGATGGTTTGATCTCTAGAAAGGTGGCTCCTTTAGGCATTTGCCAAGAAACAAATGCAATCAAAATGATCAGCCAGCTGTAGTGGAATTTGTATTACAAATCCTGGGATACACGACAATATTTATCGAGTTCATTGATAAGGTAGCTCACCCAGTTCATTTGCATGCCCTCCACACATTTTCCTGTGAGGTCCACCATGAACCTGGTGACATGTGTGGGGTGGCTCTTCCTTACGAGCTTGTCAGCTATGAGTTGGCAAGCAAGGTGCACTGCTCTACCTTGTATAGAGGCTACCTTGTAACCTTGCTTTCCCTTATTTACTTTGTCGTAAGATTTCTTGATGCACTGTGCCAAGGAGCAGTCTGAGGCCTTCCCTAGATAAAACTATCGAGGTTCGGGTCCCTTCATACTTAAGCCTATAATATGGTGGATCAACGTCAAATCCACAATAATCCTTCGGTTGAGCCACAGGTATCCGCCATGATAGCATGACAAGAGGAGTTTAACACAAGCGTTAACCTCCTGGTGGTGGCCAAAATGGGGAATCTTCATCACATTTAGCATGGTGGACTGCTCCAGTCCCTTAATCCATGGCTGGGAGACAAGGCGAGTCTTCTTCCCAGTTGAATTTTTCAAGTAGTGGTGGGGTGATAGCATAGCATAGTTATTTATGTCTCGTAGATTGAAGTCGTTGTTCTTCAGTAGCAGGATCTGTCCTAACTGACTCCTGACTATGTGTATTCCTTTCGGAATGTACGCAGTGAATACAGTGTACTCAAAATTGTGTGGGATGATGTTGTGGTTAACTGCGCCGGCCAAAGGTGGGATATACTCTGGTAGGTTGGACGAGATCTGATTTGCATTAGCCAGATCTCTGCAGTGTTTACTTCGTTTCTTAGTTGTGGGATTAACACGGCCATAATGACGTCCAGTTGAAGGGGAAGCATGTAGTCCCCTATTCAAGGATGCCTGAACACCTTCATATATCGGTCTCTCAGCCATTATGTTTCTGAGGACTTCTCTAAATCACTAGGTTCACCCGACATCCAAAATTTTAAACAGACGGGTCAGGATAGATGAACGAACAAGCAGGGTAGAAAAACGGACGGCGAGTTCTAGCTTCGGATAACATAGATCGACACTTAGACAATTTTCCGTTAGCTCAATTCATCACGGGCAGAAAAAAGTGGTCCCGGAGCAGCGACCAACAATTTAAATAGGCAGGGCATTGTAACAGATTCTTCCAACGGCCAGGAATGCTTCCATCAATGTGAATTTTTCTGTTATGGCACGGTCTCAACATCCCAAAAGTGGTCCATCACCCAATAAATGTGTTTTATAACCATTATGGAGTGTCATTCTAACGGTCGGTGCACCTCCAACGGTCATATAACTTTGCCAGTGTGAAGTCCCATTCTGCACGGTCATGTTGTTCCGACAAGGTTCAAATCCTGCAAACCTGCCTCCTGCACGGTTCCAATATGCAAAGTCTTCCATCTGTTCTCTGTAGCTTCTTGTAGATTTTCCACATAGATTTCTTTTTATTGATAGCCCTTGCCTTCTTTATTATGATCTGAGTCTCTCTAACTATTTCTAGAATCCTCTTTCCATTTTTATTCTTATCTTCCCCAAGCGTAGTGACTTCGCACTGTTGATGTGCCCTCAAAGGGTTTGAAGTTAATATCCCTTCTCTTAATACTTTATGGGTGGTTATACTTCTTTCTTGAATAGATAGGTTCTTCAAGCCTTCTTGCATTCTTTCAACCTTGGCAACTAATTCTCTTGCTTTATGTCCCTCCTGTGTTGTTACATTGTTTTGTTGCTTCGACTTATCCTCTCGTTATTTTATTAGTCGATCTATTTTTCTAGCTATGAAATCCCTTAGTTCTTGATTTTTATTTTTTGTAGCTTATTCCTCTGCTTTCCTTCTGATTTGATCCTTCTCAATCCAAGGTTTACCTAATAAAAGTGGGAAAGGGGTGTTGTCCCCAATAAACTTAATGACTTCAAATTCCTCTTCGGTCGATGTTCCATGAACAATAATAGGTATACTAGGAATTCTTCCACATAGGGTTATCATATTTCCTTTAAACAAGCCTATCCTTCCCAATGAAGGTACCAAAGTAGGCTTTCCAAAAAAATTCCAAGTTCTCTCTGTCATAATATTCACTTATGTTTCCTCATCCAAAACACAGTCTATGTCAAAGTCTTTTATTCTTGTACTTATGCATTGTTTTACTTTCAAGATCTCTAGTAAACTGACATCTTTATGAACATCCATCATTTCTTTCAACTGAACTAATGTAGTCTAAACTTTCTCTAATTCTTTCTCTTTATGACTTCCTAACATGCTCTTAGTCTCTTGGCTTTCTTCATAGGTTTCTTGTCTTACATTCATCCTTTCGAATTTAGCAATAATTCTTGGGAAATCCTCAACCTCATGACCAAAAATCTTACAATAAAGACAAATGGGACCTGCACCAAGGAATTCCTTAGAAATATGTCTCGGTCTTCTGCAATTATAGCATAGTGTCAATCCTCTTTTTATTTTAAATGTTCCCCCACCTCTTATGTATTGCGCACTAGGATCACAGTGCTCTACCTGCAAAAAAATATTTCTAGGTTCCTACATCCACTTATTAGTCCAAAAACTCTTTATATGCATAGGAATGACATATATTTCTTCATTTCTATTAAATTTACTCAGATCAACTCTTTCTTCCAATTGCGCCATAGCCTTCAGACTAGGACAGAATCTATTAAACATACTTAAATTCATGCTTTCGAAACAAAAATTTGCACTTATCTTACTCTTATCAAAGCACAAAGCTTTACCTCTTTTAAGATCTTACCTCTTTTATTTAGATCGGATTTCTCTCTTGGCACAAATTTTTTCAATTCAAGTAGAGTATTGCACACTACAGTAGCAAATCTACGCAGAGAGCTTCTCTTTTCTTTACTTCAGTTCCCAGCAATCACAGTTTCAGGTCCCGACAACGGAACCATTTGTTGGCACAGGGGCAGACCCAGGGTTCAACACTTAACAATGCACCAACAAAACCCCGACTACCAGCCCTTTCGGAAACACCTGCGAAGAAGACGAGGTCTCACCCGAGGTAGAAGCAAGCGGGGTTACATGACGCAGGTGTCTGTACCCAGACTGGGACACAGATATATGATAATAACACTTCACAGGGTACTCTAGTAACACTTAGAAGATGATAGGCATTAGTTCATTAGCTTAATCAACATCGTAGGACTTAGTCCAAGATAAATCGGTGTAGTAACAATAAATGATTACACATATTGAATACTTATTAATGAGTAGATCTAACATTCATTTACCCTTTAACACAAGTAAGCACTTAAGCAATAACAGATCTATCTATCATACATAATAATCAAATCACTAAGTAGATTCATGACATAAACAACATAGCACAAATCAAACCAAAGACATAAGATATATGTGGTTCACCCAAGTGTGGGGATAGGCCCACCAACCGCTTTGCCTTCTTTATTATTCATCCAGAACTTACATTCATTTTCTCCTATGCACTAAGCCACGAAGCCATGCTTCGCACCAGACATGAGAATTGCACACTGAGCACTAGATCCTCCTTCCCAAAAATAGGTCAAGGCACAGATCCAACCCTCTACCGAGCACAAAGCCTTAACACATATACACTTTTGCACAAATCAACCCAAACTACTTCCACTTATCTACCAATACTTTGCTACTTCTACCATACATTCTTACTTATTTATACTTTTACAATTCCTTACAAAAAGGCCTAAACATGGGAGAAGCCATGGGCCAACATCCCATAACCCATTACAAAAACCCTAAGGAATCACTTACTGGGTCCACATAGCCTGCAAAATAAATGAGATCCGTGATATCAACTATGCCCAGGCACTCCTTCTTTGAACAATGTGTCAACATCCAAAAGTAGTCCAAACCTGACCAAGGTTTTCTCAAAACTTGGGCGAGGCCAAAAAGATCCAATGCTAAGTACAAGCAATGACATGATCAGCATCGGGTGCCACACAACTTCCAGGTGGGGGACAAAGTGTGGCTACATTTGCAGAAGGAGCGCATTGTTGGACCCCACCGCAAGCTTCGACTGCTCCGATATGGGCCATACACCATCACCAAGGATGTAGGGGAAAATTCCTTCGAGCTCAGTATCCCATCATTCCTTGGTTTGCACCCAATGTTCAATGTGGAGTGCCTTCGAACTTACTTTCCACCTCCAGTGGACACATCTGATGGAAAAACAACTCACACCAACAGACTTAAACCCGGACTGCATGCAACATGACATAACTGATTAGATTATGGACACATATATAAAGAACATGCGTCAGCAGAGGATCCAACTATATAGTGTTGTCAAAGAAGGGCAACTCCTTCACTAGGGCAACTGGCTCACCAAGGACCAAGTCCAGCAGAAGTTTCCTCATCTCATGGACGAACTCAATGCAATGGGGACCATTGCTTCCTAATGGGGGAGGAATGATCCAGATGTATATTTGTGTCCACCCGCCTATTCCACTTGGACCCACACCATTGTTTCTTTCAATTTTTCAGTTTCCTTAATTGTAGCACAATTTACTATTTTTGGCAATTTTTCGGGTCCTGAACTTTCGAAGCCATTTTGAGGTCCTAAATGACATTTTTTGGGAATCAACCGATCATAAAATATTTATTATATTCATTGTCATAAATTTTATTCCTCGGATAGATCTTCCTAACGATGTATCATATGCGTCAAACGGAGATAGTATGCCAAAGTTACGACCCTGGGAAATTGATGTACTAATTTACCCCGACGGGGCCCATATTCTGGCGTTTCATCTCCTAAGGTTAGGTTTTTGTATATTTACAATTTCCATTGTTTCTAAATAATATATAGGCCTTCGAGCCTCATTGTAACACAGAGTTCAGAGGCCTATAGCCACCACATCGCTTCTCAGAGATAAGCTACCAGCGCCCTAGCTAGTTTATTTCTATTATGTCTATAAACAAATTTCAATTCTTTGATATTAATGAAATGAAGTGTTATTTCCACTGCATCTTTGTATTCATGGTTATTTGTGTATTTTGTTGCGTTCCTACATAAATTCGGATCACACCACATGCATGAGTAATTTTGGATGTCCAAATTACTTCCTTCTGAGCAGAAGGGGATGAATAATAAGAGTATGCTCTAGACCACTGAAAGTTCTGATCCTCTCATCCAAAAATGTTCAAAGTATCTCCATAGAACTGTTGTCGAGCCGTTGCTGCCATAAGTTGATGAGAGTGTTCTTTTGATCCAGACAATATTTCAAATGAGCGCTTGAGAGATAATATAATCTTCCGCAAATCATGCTTTAATGTGGTTTAATAAGAAAACTCCTCGATCCCTTCACCTATTAATGACAATCTTTACGAGACCTGCATGATGATTTATAAGCATTTAAACCATACTAAGAATTCATCACTTCATTAGCTTTCCCCCTGCTTTCTGATATATTCTGCTCCCAGACCTTCAGCAAGATATTTCCTCTAGTTTTTTCTGCGATGGATAATTTGGAGCTTCCGACCATCTCTATCTTCGTCGTAGCAATAACAACATCTTGGAAAGCAACCCGAGCTGCCCCCAGCTTCTCTTTCTCTCAAAGAAATATTTTTTAACACTTGATCTATCGTCTGAAAATGGTTTTGAATGGTTCCTACTTTTACAAGCAGGTTTTGTTAAGCCATTAATACCTTATGTCGGACTTCGGCGGCTTGGGATCTGAACATTTTTATGTCTAAAAAATGATTCTCGGCCACGTCCAATTTTGATTGTAACTCTATAATTTGTTGCCCCTGTTGGCTTACCTGTGTTTGGCTAATTTGCACTGACTGGCGCACCTGCTCAAGGTTGGATCTGAGTTTCTTGATCTCCTGCAAATCGTCTATTCAGGCTTGCTCGAGGCTTTTTCTCACCTCGTCCTTGGCATTCGCTTCAGCAGTAGCCACCTTAGATTTTAACTTACTGATCAAGAGGTTCTTTCATTTCAACTGGGCCTTCAGAGTTCCAACTGAGTACTGATTTGTTGTAGCATAAGCCCCTAGTGTTCCTACTATCTCATCTACGAATTATTCCTCTTTCGCGACCTTTCCATCTGTCATGATTTTAAATTTTTTAGCCATTACGCCCTCCCTTTGATATAATCCTTGTCTCACCATGGCCTTCCTTTTTTTATCAAAGAAAAATTCGTTAGGAGGCAGCTCCTCTATAGAAATGGGTGTCAGTTCTTCATTGAAGATCCACCCCACATCGGGATTCCCATTTGTGAATTGTAAGGGTGTGATAATGGCGATCGAACTGTTGATTTCCATGGATGGTTATTTCGTGGTAGCATCTGTGGCCGGCTTGCTTACATGAGCAGTAGTGAGTCACCCAACCCTTTCGAGGGCATCTCTTCTTGACCTTGGGCCTGCTTACCCGGCGTACCCTTTTCGGGGTTTCCTTCTTGTTGGTATGGAATTTTGGCTCCTCGCTCTGAGGTTCCAGCCTCCCCTGTTTTCTCTTGGTTCTTCTCCTTGTTAGGACTCGAGTCCTTTGAACCTTTGACCCCCGTCTACTATGTAACCGGAAGCTTTGGGGTTTCACCTTGTAAAATCTGAGGGAGACAACTTCATCGGTGCTCCTAGAATTTAAAGAAATCGACCTTATTTTTGGGTGGCAGGGCTTGAATCTGACTCAGGACTTCCGAGTAGGACCTCGCACCCTGGAATATTTCATCATGAGGGGAATCCTCATGTTCATATCTCTTTAGGCCACAACTCGGCAAGTGATTGTTGACAACCTTACTAAGTTCGTGCTTCTTGAATTCAATATCCACCAACTTCATTTCTTCTAAAACCATAGCCCCGGATTTGGCATGGCCAAAATCTAACAAGGAATATGCACCAATATGAATAGGGAAGGGCAACCATACCTTCTTTGATACTCCTTTGATCTCTTTGCTTATTCCGCCGAGCACAGTCTACCTAGCGATCTCGCGACACAATAGCTTATCTGGAAAAAATAGCGGTGGAGCATATGGGGGAACAGAGGTGCTAAAAACCCTGATATATGTAAATTCCACCTCTATATACCAATCTTCCATGCTACTCAGGTTGGTCGTGACGCTATCCAAAATCATGGGCGACAGCTGGCTGAATATGGCCACGTGCAATGGCACCATTACCCAATTGAATATTTCATAGATGAATTCTTTGGCATTATCCTCCTAAATCTTCAAGTGGTAAACATGAATAGGCTTTGTATTAGATGGAGCCCAGCTCCAGTTCATTAGTGGGAAGGGTGTCATGAAGCAGATGGCATCCATGATATAAGCAGACATAAAGAACGAAGTCGCTTTCTTACTTGCCCTATGTGCTCGATATTCAGTAATTCGACTGGTCAAACTGTCAGACAACATTTTGGCCCAGTCGAAGGAGAAGCCCTCGGTAACTGTATGAATGAGCGGTACCCATGGGAGGAAAAAATGGGTAGTGTCCTCCCTCCCATACAACCTGTAGGCCATCATTGCTATGTACTTGAACTGTGGTTCCAAAGAGGAGATTGAATAGATCCAGTTAGTGTCGGCCCTGAATTTCGCAACTTGTGAGACCCAATCTTTGATCAGATCAGACAAACTTCTTGCATACTACTCGCACTCATTCTTCTTGAAACCTTCTAGCAATTCAGCATTGTCAGTGAGGTTCATTGTGGGTGACAATTTATACATTGCCCACAAATGTTTTGGCCTGAAAGTCCCAATCGTTACCTTCTGTTTGCTGATAATCCTCCTGGTTGGGATGTCCACATGGTCCAGTGCCCACCTGATCATATCATAATATGGAAGAAGCTGGGGTCTTGCCGCTATTTTGTGCATCTCTGCTTGAGCGATGATTTTGTATTTGGTTAATAAGTCGTCGTTCTCGTTGTCGCTAGAATCATCCGAACAACTTACAGACTCGCATTGCAGAATGTTGGAAACGTATGACCAGGTCTTGACAACATTAATACTCCGGGGCGAGGTATCAAAAACAACATCTAAACCTTGACTTGAACTCTCGACAGATACCTTGGACATTTTTCATGGAGCCATGATAGAGAAACCTGCAACTGGACCTCTTGTTGAAAAAATTGAAAAGCACAAACAGCAGTTATCTTAGTGAAATGGTTCTGCGCGCAAATAGAAATGAAAACTGAAATAATGAAGGAAAAACTCTCTATCTTAGTCATTTAAACCCATGGTGTCCTTGCTAAGAGAATGATCAAATCGATTAATAGAAATATTTAGAAGTAAAAATGAGATCGTACTATCTGTCACCTTACCGCAAATTCAAATAAATTCCATAAATGCTTGACGAGTCGTAACATTGAAAAACATGGGATCATTTAAGACTTCATCTGTAAACCGCGTGTGTTAAAGTTCATTTAAGGTGCTAATTAATCTGTTCTAGATCTTTCAAATTGGTGCACTTAGTTGCTAATCCCCTTTTCGGCGCTCGCCACATCGGGTGTTTTTGCTCCTAGACACTGAGCCTCAAAAACCCGAAATCGTGATGGCGCGAGCTAATAGATTAGAAGTGATTTAACTTAAGTATTTTAATTATCCATGCTTAATTAAAGAAATTCGCAACTTCGGGGATCGGGGTTACGAAGGTGCTACCCTTTGGGGAGACAATCGTTGAGTCATGAAATCACGATAGTAACTGACCAGGGTCTAAAGTGACTTGCTTCTTGATACTAACCTGGGTAACTTTAACACGACTTCACAAGTTCGGGGCTTGAGACACGTTCAACGCTTAACTCCCAAGAGCAAGGGTATGAGGTACTAAGAGATGATAAGACCCGCTTAGTTTTTTAGTAATGGTGACTAAACTTAAGGAGGTTTTTTGCCACTTCGCACGTCAGAAAACTGTGACTTTAGGGGGGAGACACGTGAAACAAACGAAGTTCTGAAAACCAACCTTTTTGGGCTTTAGTATAACACTTCATGCATTTAGAGAAAGGTGGCTCCAACATAGGCTCCAACTGGGGATCTCGTATCCTTGTGGAATGAGAAGGACAGCAGACCAAGTGCCTAAGAAGCAGTACATGGAGTCATCAGCTTGCTTCGGTGACACTTCGTTTGGAAAAGGGGAGGCAGAGGAAAAATTGAGGTTTTCGACTTTAATTCTGAAACTTTTCAAAACTTGTCACACTTCCTAAACTCGACGACAATCCATTCGGTAACTTTCCCTTCCTTGAGGCTGAAAACAGAGTTGCTTAAGACGGTCCAATCAATCTTAGGAAAATTAACAAATAAGGTAGGTTTTAGCTCGATTCAAAAAAAAAAAATCCATGCTTTTAATCAGGGAGACCTGCATGAACTGGAGTTGTGGATTCGGTTTCAAAAATGTTGATTACCAGAGAGTAGTATAATTTAAGTATGACAACCTTACAGAATATCTTAGATATTGCGTCACTGTCGGCGAGACTGTTCAATACCCCAGTGCAGTTATCTAGTTCCCTTTATTGAATTTCTTTTCACCACTCCAAATAGTAATCTTTCATTTAAATGCTGAGATGAGGGCAATCATTTTATGAATTTCATTTCATCATCTCTTTGGACTAGATGGGGGAAATCAATTATAAATTTCCTTTCACCATCTTTCTTATACTTTACTTTTGAAAAGTGGAGTGGGGACAATCAATTGGCGTAATAGAAAACCAGGGGTGATATTCGTTACAGAGGCTTGTCAACTTGCTTTCAGTGCTCTGGTCCAACTTTTTCTTAACCTTCACAACGCCCTAGTTCGCAGGAAAATAGGGGAGAATTCATTTCCAGGGGTCTTCTTTTGAGCAATACTTAACCATTCGAAACCTGTTAAAAGACCTATGAGAGTTAGGATCCACCTATGCATGGCTTTATTCAACAGGGGACCGAGGAGTCATGAATACCAAGCTTACTTTCTGAGACGTTCACCAGTTTCCCCACTTGAAGTGGAACCTATTTTCCTCTATGGATGGTATGCGCAGGTGTCAGAGCTTAAGGAGAGAGGGCCAAGGATGACAAAGGGAAAGAGAGAAGGATATGGACCTCAAAACCCAGAATGTTATCATGTAATCTTGACTCAGGTGAATACAACATACTTGTGAGACCACTTCTATGTTTTAAGAGATGTTTGGTTGAAAACCAGATACCTAGGCAATTCATACCTCGGCCTTACCACTTCGATCTCCTCTAAAAGAAAAATATTTGGCACCTATTTCAATGGGTCAATTTCCCGGTACCTAGCCATCCCTTCCTCCTTTTGCAATTTGGGCTGTAATTCGGAGGTCTGTATGAAACAACACGCAGAGTATCAGGTTTATCAGGATTTATGGGACTCTGTGTGTCAAACTTTAAGTTTCTACTTCTAGGAAATTGACAACCTGTTTTATTCGAGATGAAAGTGAACTTACCAAAAAAAATTATAAAAAGAAAAAAGAAAACAAAAACCGGTATATACAATGGAGATTTGGAACTCATTTATTGCATATAGTGCTTTAAATAACGCCCATTGACAGGGGCGCTGAGAGTTTCACCGTCCAAATTCTCTAACAGAAATGAATTCTTCCCTTCAGAAGCTAAGACTTTGAACGGTCCATACTAGATATGATCAAATTTACCATGTTTTTTCGGATCTTCCCTCCTAGCATCCCATTTCAAAACCAAATCGTTGAGGAGGAAATCCTTGTTTTTGGCTTTACGATCGAACAACGCTTTCATGATGTCCTGGTATTTTTGCATCCTTGCGTTCACCTTGGTCCTGCATTGTTGGACCTCGATCAGCTGATTTATTCTTCTTGTGACGTGGTTTGGCTCTTCTTTCTCATCTTGCCAAAGCTTCATTACAGGGAGCGCCAGATTTATAGGTAAAACCACATCAGTCCCGTACACCATTTGAAAAGGAGAAGTACCAATGGATTTCTTCATATATACCTATTCGATTTGCCCATAAGGTGTACTTTAAGTATACATGCCAAGATCTTTTGTTTTCGCTCAACACCTTCTAAATTATGGTAATTAAACTTTTATTTGATGATTCAGCTAACCCATTACCTTGAGGGTAATATGTTGTGGAGTGGCCCAATACGATGTTATATTTTTGGCAAAAGATAACCATTCCCATAGACTTGAATTCCTGGGCATTATCCATCACTATCTTTTGGGGACAGCCAAATCTGGACAGAATGCTCTCTTCCAAGAAATCTATCACCACCGAATCGGTCACCTTCCTAGTGGGAATAGCCTCCACCTATTTGGTGAAATAATTTGTGAAGGTGAGGATCCATTTGTGTTGAGCGCTGCAATAAGGGTTGATTTCGCCTATAAAATCTAACCCCAATTGTTGAAAAGGGGCTTTGGTTTTGACAGGAACCAGAGGTAGCATTGGGAGCTTTTTTTTTCCTGCAAACAACTGGCAAGGGTTACAGGCTCTGACTTTGACATTGACATATGAGAAAAGTTTAGGCCAATAATATCAAGCCCTCGGGATTTATAAGTTGTTTCCCTCCAAGCGTGATGCCCTCCACACACTCCTTCATGGAATTGGTTTATGACCCCCTCTGTTTCTAATTCTACCAAAAAAACCAATAGGAAGCCTAAGGGGTCCTTCCAGTACAGTTGACTTTCAGATATACAGTACTTCACCGCATGCAGCTTCAGTGTCCTGGATTTAGCTGGAGACAGATTGCTAGGGCATTTCAGGGTCAGTAGGTAGGACACTATATATTTATACCAGTCTGATAAGGAAAACTTCTCTTCAATTCTGGAGATAGCTATTTGGTCGTCGGGCTCATTCACGTCCCCTTGTCCCTCATATCCTTGCAGGTTATTTATTTCGAGTGCTCTGAAATTTGATTCCACCAAGAGCTTAGCCAAACCTTGTCCCTTTACTAGTTTCGTCGGTTTTACCTCTAGGTAGAAGTCTTGAATTTTAGCGAGCCACCGACCCCTCTTTCCATCACTATCAGGCTGGACCAATATATCCTTCACAAAACTGGTGGGAACGTATGTGATTACCTTGGAGTGTAGCACGTAAGTTCTAAAATCCTTCAAAGCCTTAACCATAGCATACACTTCTTTCTCCATTATATCATATCTCAGTTCAGCATCTCTAAGATTTTTACTAAAAAAGGCTATTGATTGCTCGAAACCCTCTTCATTCTTCTCGAAGAGCAATGTCGCCACTGTGTGTTCGGAGGAAAACGAGAAAATCAGGAAATCCTTTAGGTAATCAGGGCTTGCCAATACGGGCGCTTCACTGATAACTTTCTTGATGCGTGCAAATGACGCATTAGCCTCTGTCGTCCATTTCACTTTGTTGTTCTTATTTAGCATATCTGTGATCAATTTCACGATTTCAACAAAGTTTGGGACAAATCTTCTCAAAAAAATTATTTTTCCTAAAAATGATTGAATGTCTTTTATATTTCTAGGAATATTTATGGTGTCTATAGCTTCCACCCTTTTAGGGTCAATTTTAGTTCCGTCTCGAGACACAATGTGGCCCAAGAGTTTACCTTCTTGCATCGCGAAGTGAGAATTCTTGGGGTTTAAAGACAAACCAAAAATTTCGGCATTTTTCAAACGTTTGCTCCAGGTGTAGCAGATGGTCTTTGTTGGATTTAGAGAAGACAGTCAGGTCATCGAGGTAGATAACCACAAATTTATCTTTTTCACCAATGAAGGCGATGTCCATAGTGCGTTGGAAGGTAGCACCTACGTTCATTAGAACAAAAGGCATTTTGTCATACATAAATGTGCCCCAAGGGGTGGTGAAAGTTGTTTTTTGTTTATCATGCTCGTTGACGACAATTTGGTAATAATCAAAAAACCCATCAATTATCGACATCCTATTTGCCTTGACTACCTTTTCCAAAACGTGATCCATTTTGGGTAGAGGATAGTTATCTTTGAGAGAGGACTTGTTTAGATTTCTAAATTCTACGCATAGTCTGATCTCCCCATTTTTTTTCCTAACCGGGACTAAGTTCACCACCCAGTCAGAGTACCTAAGAGGTACAAATAATTTTGCGTCTAACAGTTTTTTCACTTCTCTTTCGACCACAAATAGTAAAATGGGGTTGATTTGTCTAAGCTTATGTCTAAAGGGTTTAATACCAGGTTTCAAAGGTATCTTGTGCTCGATCACAGAGGTGTCGTAGGTTCTGATCTCATTGTAAGACCATGCAAAGACATCTTTATACTGCCCGAGTAAGTCCTTATACTTGCTTTTTATCTCAGGAGGAAGATGTTTTGATAACTTCACTATCCTAGGCTCTTTGGTGGTACCCACATCGCAGTCTTTGACCTCCTCTAGTTGGGGCTGCAAGGTGGACTTCAGAGGCACGTCATTTTGATCAAACAACCTTTCCAGGGGTATCAAGCCCCTAGGGATCCGATTACTTTTTAACACTAGCAGGCGATGATTTGCAATTTTTTCTCAGAACTCTTGAGGTTCCTCTCCTTCCTTCATAATCCAGGTATGATCATTTTGGTTTTCCTGGTCAATGTGGGTTTCGGAGAAATCATCCACCATTTCTAGGAACTTTCTGATCTGTTTGTCATCTTCGAAAACCTGCTAGTGTTGTATGTTGTTTGGTATGGATGGTCTGTGCCTTACCTCTATGTGGTATTTTAATTTGAAAGCGGTAGGGGGTGTGAAAGTCGAAGCTACTTTGGCCAGTGAATCGGCCTGCTAGTTTTTAGCTCGTGGGATGAAATGAACCTTTACTGATGAAAAGAAATTTTACATTAGATCCCAGGCGCAATTTATGTAGGACCTTAGTCTCAGGTGCTTGGCCTGGTACTGCCAATTTACCTGTTTCATAATCAGTTCAGCGTCTCCATAGACCTCTAAATTCTTTATGTTTATCTTCTTGGCAGCTTCCAGACCCAAGACTAGAGCTTCATATTCGCAAACATTGTTTGTGCAGTATACGTCCCACTGTAACCTGTAAAAGAAGGGAATGACGAATTCATTTTCAGGTGCTACGAAAAGCACTCCCGCACCTGCTCCTTCACACGATGAAGCACCATCAAAGAACATTTTCCAAGTTCCAGTGATGTACACATTTTTAGCTGTCTTTTCAGTTTTGATTTCATCCATGTCACTTTCTTCTGCACAATTTTCTTCAGTATCGTCAAAGGACAGAATACAATTTCCCAAATCTTGATTGGCGATGTAAATAGGGTAATTGTTAGGATTCTGTGGATCACTTACTATATATGCCAACCATGTTTCCCCGTATAACCATGTGAATTGTCCACCAAAAACAGGGATTGTGGCATAGGTCATATCTAGTTGGAGGGATCCCTCGAGCTTGGCTCCCCAAGATCTAGACAATAGTAAACCATACTTCGGGGGTATATCGGCGACAACTGCATCCATTAGGACATTTTTCACTAGAATATGGGCGAGGGTGACTACTAAATCTTTGATCATGCTTATGCACTTAACCCTCCTTGAATCGAACGAGTAAAGATCTCCATAGGGTCTGGTGATTTCGAGGCCTAGTCTATCCATAATAGATTTGGGCATTACGTTATGAGAGGCCCCAAAGTCTAGCATGCAATTATGAAACAGTCGATCCTGCACTTTCAGGGTAATATAGAAGGGGGTGACAGTATCTCTAGCACCTTCAAAATGTGGACCAAAAGTGATATTAGGCTTGTCATCTTCAAGATTTATTACGTTGGACTAACTCTCTAGATCTGAAAAATTTATCATCTTGGTTTTTTTTTTGGTACAAAGGATTCTTCACCAACTCAACCAAAGGTATTGGTATCTTGATCATTTTTATCTCATTTTCTAGGAAGAAAACTCCTGCAATTTTGTTCGTTTCCTTGGCTGAAACGTCGGACTCTTCCTTATCCATTTTATTTAGTAGCACTATTTTATTCTCAGTGTTTTTGGTTTCAGGTGTCTGCATTTCTGCTGCCTTAGTTCTTCTAGCTTGGGTTTCAACCCCTTTTACGTTGGTATTCTGCGAGTCTACCCCTATGTTATTTCGCATATCAGTCTCTTTCTGGGCGGGCTCGTATATTTTTCCCCTAGGCAAAAACAAATGGGTTGCGCAGTCGACACAAGTTTTCTTCTGAGCCTCATATTGTATTTGTGTTGGAGCTTGGCAATTATGGTGTCGACCATTCTTTGATGAACGGGATCATCAGCATCATTTAGGTTATTGTCTTGAACCGATGATTGTTCAGTGTTCATGGACTTCTCATAATCTTCCTTGGTCAAGTGAGGTTGTATACCGTCGTCGCCTAAGTTGTTTACATGTTCCTCCAAGTCTTTGAACCCTTGCATATCATTTTTCCCAATAAAATTTTCATTTTTTAGCGGCGCTTGGATCGTTTGGTCTTCATTTTTAATTTGGCTTGGTTGAAACTGAGGATTGAGATTTCTCCTAAATTCTCTTTTAACCAATTGATCAGCTTTCAATTGGTCTAGCTCCATTCTTGAGATTTTGTTTGATAGTTCTTTGATTATCCTGGCCATGTCATCCATCTTGTCATTTGAGGATCTTCCAGATACAGAGGGCTTTGCTTGTTCTCTAAGATGTCTAGTTTCCCTGTTTCCCGTCTCGCTTTTCATTTTTAATTGACCCAAGGCCATCATGTTTGACTCAATTTCCACAGTGTCATCTTGCATTTGGGTTAGGTTGGCCCCTCTCCTTTCTCTTAATAGTAGAGAGAAATTGGGTTCAAAAGCTCCTGCGAAAGTTACTTTGGCTACGGGCTGGGACGGTTTAACTTCAATAGGGATCTTATTGTACAACTTGCTAAACCTTTGGATAAATTCCATAATAGTTTTAGATCCCTTTTTCTTTAAAGACCTGAACTCGGTCAAATAGTATAAATGATCCTTTCTTTCACCCCGTTGTTTGAGAAAGAGGTCTTCTAGCGCATCATAGGATATGATTGAACCTTGGGGTAGGCTTTGAAACCAAGTTCTTACCTGTCCCTCAAAGGTTTGGACAAACAATCAGGAATACACGTCCTCATGCTCGAGCCCTAGAATACCAATGAATTGATCAAAAAAATTGATATGCTAGGTTGCAATTAGATCCTCTTCTCCCATGAACTTGGGTAGGTTTTTTATATAGTTCTCAGGTAAATCATGGAGAGGTACCGAAAGGACCAAGGGGGCGTATCTAGTGGCTACTTTGGTGAAAACCCTGGGAGGTGGTTGTTGGCCTTGGCCTCCTATTCCCCCTACTCCTCCTCAGGCGGTGGCCATGGATAACCTAGGAGAGGAAATCGGTGAGTTATAAAGAGGGTTGGTGAAGATGTATAGCAACTCTCTAGCTTCCCCGGGGTGGAAAGGGGAAAAGTAGGGAAAATTTCTACTAGGGGAGGTGGAATATGAAAAAGGAGAAGAAGGTATACATGGACTTGGCTCCTTTGACTTGCAGGATATGTAAATGGGAGAACCCATTAGTGTCAAGTCCGTCTATGTGGAAACTTCTTCAAGGCCTTGAGTGACGGAGGGGTTTAGAGTCGATGGGATATCGATAGGGGTGAGATTTAGGGTAGGAGTTTCACCCCTTGTAGTGTAAGAGGCCATCGGAGAGGTCTCGGTTTTGATCTCAAGTACGAGCTGCCCGGACTTCAGGGTTTCGGCTCCGACGAAACTGTCCGATATTTTCCTAAGAGGAAGTTCTCGTGAGGGGGATGGTTCGAGAAAGGTCTTTTGTTTAGACTGATTAGACTTGGGTTGATAGGCAACCATGTTTTGTTTAAAAATACCCCTTGGTTTTAGTATTTTTTCAGGGTCGGAAATTGGCATTGTCTGTTTGGCATCTAGGTTTTGTCTGGTGTTCTTCTGAAAGGATGCCAGCTTACTTAAGAGTGGATTCGACAAGTGAATTATGAAGGTTTAGCCTTAACAAGGTGTTCTCTCTTTGTTCACTATCAATAAACAAAACTTGGAAATGTCCTTTTCTCAGGGGAAAGTGACTGCGATTCTCCGTCCCCGGCAATGGTGCCAGAAAGATGTTGGTCCTGAGTCTACACTTAAGGCTATAAAGTGTAGAGTCTAAGCATCTGAAAAGAGTAAAAGAAAAGGGGGGAAACAATTTTGGGGGATGAGGCTATATCCGATCTCTGAGCTGTCTTTGTCTAACTTCCAAATATTCTTGAATATTGATATCCCGTTCAATGGCGAACCATGAACGTTCAAGCTCTGTCTGGGTGATGGAAGTCTTAAGTATGGTATCGAAAAGATTCAAAGCGATGTTGGTTTGATCTGATAGGCCGAGTTCAATGTTGGGTTGTCTTATGACGGGTACATTCATGGGGAGAACAGAGCTTTAAAAGAGGTTTGATGTTTTAAAGTGCTTATTTCAATTTTAGATTATACGAGGAAAATTCAGTGAAGCCAAATGAAGGGTTTAACGAAATCGAAGGTCGTTTTCCGTAACTGAGATAAAATCTTAAGACCAAGTATGAAAACATAGAGTTGTCAACAATGTGGGGCATCAATTTCAGAAGAATCCCACGCTGTAGCAGAAGAAGAAAGGAAAGGAATACCTTGATGAAAGCATATAATATAGAGATCTAAGTAATTCACAGGTCTTGTACCTTCTAGTAGCTGATACAGAGGAAAAAATGTAAATAACTAGACAACTAGAGACTGACCACCACAGTAGAAGTTATACTAAATTGTAGCTAAAACATTCATCATAGACGTATATGTAAAAAATGACATGAAACATGAAATAACAGAGGAAAACACATAACTCAATCTTGACAGAATATGGAGTCTTCAATTCTCTTTGTATTAATCCTAGCTCAAAACAACTTTCTCTATTACAATCTATCACCAAAAAAAATTGCCTTTCATCTCTTCCTAGATGTTTATTTAAACAAAAATTCTGAACATTTAGAATTTCCATCATTCTGGAAACTTGTCAATTACAAATGAAAAATTGGAGTGTTTCATCTCCTCATCTTTGTCTTCCCTCATAAGGGCAGAGCACCTTCTTTCTCTGCTCTTCTGGCTCCAGAAATAGAACAGGTTGACATCTATCATTATTTAGCACCAGAAACCTGCCCCTTCGCCTACTCGATGCAAATGACACACCTTTCCACCAACTGGGCTATTAACCTGGAAGGCTCTGCTTGGTTGCTTGCCTCAAAGGTGTAACAACTATTCGCCAATTGTGGCAACCTTTTCCCTACTTGTCGGTCTTCCGTGATGATGGAGCATAATTGTAAACTTGGTTGTACTAGCCATTTGTCCACTTGGACCATATCGACCTGGCTTATTTGGGATATCTCCACTTGTTCCTTCTCCACATTTTCTTTGATGTCCAGTAGGTATTTAGCTATATTGATTTTGCCCAGCGTCCCAGCACTGCCTTCCTTGTCAAGGTCTAACAAACTTTTACTTACCAAGGCAAACGTTTCCTCACAAGAATTCATCACTTCATTAGCTTTCCCCCTACTTTCTGATATATTCTGCTCCCAGACCTTCAACAAGATATTTCCTCTAGTTTGTTTTATGATGGATAATTTGGAGCTACCGGCCATCTCTATCTTCGTTGTAGCTATAACAGCATCTTGGAAAGTGACCTAAGCTGCCCCGGCTTCTCTTTCTCTCAAAGAAATATTTTCTAACACTTGATCTATCGTCTGAAAATGATTTGAATGGTTTCTACTTTTACAAGCAGGTTTTGTTGAGCCGTTAATACCTTATGTCAGATCTCGGCGGCTTGGGATATGAACATTTTTATGTCTAAAACTTGATTCTCGGCCACATCCAATTTCGATTGTAAATCTATAAGTTGTTTCCCTTGCTGGCTTACCTGTGTTTGGCTAATTTGCACCAACTTGCGCACCTGCTCAAGGTCGGATTTGAGTTTCTCGATCTCCTATAGATCTGCTATTCGGGCTTGCTCGAGGCTTTTGCTCACCTCATCCCTAGCATTCGCTTCAGCAGTAGCCACTTTAGCTTCTAACTTAATGATCAAGAGGTTCTTTCGTTTCAACTGGGCCTTCAGAGTTCCAATTAAGTACTAATTTGTTGTGGCATAATCCCCTGGTGTTCCTGCTATCTCGTCTGTGAATTCTTCCTCTTTCGCGGCCTTTCCATCTGTCATGATTTTAAATTTTTTAGCCACTACGCCCTCCCTTTGATATAATCCTTGTCTCACCACGGCCTTCCTTTTTTTATCAAAGAAAAATCCGTTAGGAGGTAACTCCTCTTCAGAAATGGGCGTAAGTTCTTCATTGAAGATCCACCCCGCATCGGGATTCCCCTTTGTGAACTGTAAGGGTGTGATAATGGTGATCAGACTACCGATTTCCTTGGATGGTTGTTTCGAGGTAGCATCTATGGCCGGATTGTTTGACATGAGTGGTAGTGAATCTCCTGACCCTTTCGAGGGCATCTCTACTTGACCTTGGGCCTGCTTACCCGGCGTACCCTTTTCGAGGTTTCCTTCCTGTTGGTAGGGGATTTTGGCTCCTTGCTCTGAGGTTTCGGCCTCCCCTATTTTCTCTTGGTTCTTCTCCTTGTTAGGACTCGAGTCCTTTGAACCTTTGACCCTTGTCTTCTATGTAACTGGAATCTTTGGGGTTTCACCTTGTAAAATCTGAGGGAGACAACTTCGTCGGTGCTCCTGGAATTTAAAGAAATCGGCCTTATCTCCAGGTTGTAGGGCTTGAATCCAACTCAGGACTTCCGAGTAGGACCTTGCACCCTGGAATATTTCATCATGAGGGGAATCCTCATGTTCATATCTCTTCAGGCCACAACTCACCAGGTGATTGCTCACAACCTTACTAGGGTCATGCTTCTTGAACTCAATATCCACCAGCTTCATTTCTTCTAAAACCAGAGCCTTGGCTTTGGCATGGCCAAAATCTAACAAGGAATATGTGCCAATATGAATAAGGAAGGGCGGCCATACCTTCTTTGATACTCCTTTGAGATCTTTTCTTATTCCGCTAAGCACATTCTGCCTGGCGATCTCGTGACACAATAGCTTATCTGGCAAAAATAGCAGTAGAGAATATGGGGGGCTAGAGGTGCCGAAAACCCTTATATATGTAAATTCCACCTCTATATACCAATATTCCATGCTACTCGGGTTGGTTGCGACGCTATCCGAAATCCTGGGCGGCGGCTGGCCGAAGATGGCGACGTGCAATGGCACCATTACCCAGTTGAAGATTTCGTAAATGAATTCTTTGGCATTATCCTCCCAAAGCTTCGAGTGGTAAACATGAATAGGCTCTGTATTAGATGGACCCCAGCTCCAGTTCATTAGTGGGAAGGGTGTCATGAAGCAGATGAAATCCATGATATAAGCAGACATAAAGAACGAAGCCACTTTCTTACTTGCCCTCTGTTCTCGATATTCGATAATTCGACTAGTCAGACTATCAGACAATAGTTTGGCCCAGTCGAAGGAGAAGCCCTCAGTAACTATATGAATGAGCGGTACCCATGGGAGGAAAAAATGGGTAGTGTCCTTCCTCCCATACAACCTGCTGGCCATCATTGCTATGTACTTGAATTGTGTCTCCAAGGAGGAGATTGAATAGATCCTATTAGTGTCGGCCTTGAATTTCACAATAGGTCTAGTGCCCACCTGATCATATCACAATAGGGAATAATTTGGGGCCTTGCCGCTATTTTTTTCATCTCTGCTTGAGTGACGATTTTGTATTTGGTTGATAAGTCGTCATTCTCGTTGTCGCTAGAATCATCTAAACAGCTTACAGACTCAGATTGCAAAATGTTGGAAACGTATGACCAGGTCTTGACAACATTAATACTCCGGGGCAAGGTATCAGAAACAACGTATAAACCCTGACCTGAACTCTTGACAGCTTCCTTGGACATTTTTCGTGGGGCCATGATAGAGAAACCTGCAACTGGACCTCCTGTCGAAAAAATTGAAAAGCACAAACAGTGGTTATCCTGGTGAAATGGTTCTGCATGCAAATAGAAATGAAAACTAAAATAATGAAGAAAAAACTCTCTATACTGGTCATTTAAACCCATGGGTGTCCTTGCCAACAGAACGGTCAAATCACTTAATAGAAAGATTTAGAAGTAAAAACGAGATCGTACTATCTGTCACCTTACCACAAATTCAAATAAATGCCATAAATGCTTGACGAGTCGTAACATTGAAAAATGCAGGATCATTTAAGACTTCATCCATAAACTGTGTATGTTAAAGTTCATTTAAGGTGCTAATTAATCTATTTTAGATCTTTCAAATTGGTGCACTTAGTTGCTAATCCCCTTTTCAACACTCGCCACATCGGGTGTTTTCGCTCCTAGACATTGAACCTACAAAAAACCCGAAATCGCGATGGAGCGGGCTAATAGATTAGAAGTGATTTAACTTAAGTCTTTTAATTATCCATGCTTAATTAAAGAAAATCATGACTTTGGGGATCAGGGTTACAAAGGCGCTGCCCTTTGGGGAGACAATCGATGAGTCACAAAATCATGATAGTAACTGACTAGGGTTTAAAGTGACTTGCTTCTTGATACTAACCTGGGTAACTTTAACACGACTTCACGACTTCGCAAGTAGGGGGATTGAGACATGTTCAATGCTTAACTCCCTAGAGAGAGGGTACGAGGTACTAAGAGATGATAAGCCCGCTTAGTTTTGTTAGTAATGGTGACTAAACTTAGGGAGGTTTTTGCCACTTCACACGTCGGAAAACTGCGACTTTAGGGGGGAGACACGTGAAACAAATGAAGTCCCAAAAACCAACCTTTTTGAACTTTAGAATAAAACTTCATGCATTTAGAGAAAGGCGGCTCCAACAACGAGGACGGACGAGGGAAAATAGTATTTTGGGACTTTTGTGAACCCGCCAACCTGGGAACCCACAAATCTGTCATTACAGAAGGTTGATAATTGGATAAGTATTGTAATGTCGTCAGTCAAACTCAGTATAGGAGAGATGAGGTACTTAGGAGACCCGAGAGTCCAATGGTAAAAATGTAGATCGCGGATCGTTCGGGTACAAAATGTAGTTCACGGAACAAGGGATATGAAAGCTTAAAACCCGCCAACCCAGGAACCTGCAACTGCAAAAACAGCTAAGTATAGAATAATGTGGTGACTGGTCAAACTCAATACGTGGGAGCATGGATTGGAGATGGGGATCCGAGTGTCTGCCAACCCGGGAACCCGCAAACCCATATTTTTGGAAAAATGACTAAGTATAAAAAACTAGAAAGGGAGAAAAGAAGGGAAAAACGAAAAAGGGAATGTGGGTAAGTATAGAAGAGGGAAAAGAAAGGGAGAAAAGAATTTGGTAAAATAGAAAAGGGGAGGGAAATTTTGGAAGCGGGAATTGATCTCAACAAGAGGTTATAGTGGTAGCAGTCAGATTCGACCCCATGTCACACGAGTATGAGCCCACCCTAGTTCTCAATTCCGCTAGCAAAACACAAAAACATTGGTTGCATGGTTTTTATGGAGAAAATTGTATTGGTTATGGGTTTATTTTCTACCATTTCATGATTCCTTTGATTTATGGTTCATTTTTCATTGTTGGAATGTCCCTGAACCCCTCTTGGGGACCAAGCCCAAGCCCCTTGGTTTCATTTTTCTTTTAGTATATGGATATGCTAAGGTAGTTGCAAGATATGTTGGGGACGGGGTGGATGAGGGGAGTGTGAGGTCAAGTTGAACCCTCGACCCCATCCTTTCCTTCATACCTCTTATTCCTCACCCTCCCAAGTTGCACTTGGCCCTCCCTATGTAATCCATCCCCCTCTCATATCCTCCCTCTTCCCAATCCCTTCTAGATCCATGCTTCCCCATTTCTCCTTCCTTCACTCCCCTACTCCAATCGCCCTCCCTCAACCCATATACCTCACTCCATAACTCCCTACCCTATTTAATTTACCATCACCCCTCACGCCAGATAATAGCCTTTTTCTATCCCATTTCCGCCTCATTTTCCTCCTCGTATTCCTTAGCTCCTTCCCCCATCACACTCCTTTATCCCCTCCTCTATGCATTCAAAAACACACCACCACTATTGGCTCCCTCCCCACCTTTTAACTATGAAATATTTTTTTCTCCACCCTTCCTTCACTTGTCCACCATCACTAGAGGTGGTTTCCCTTCCTAGCCACCCATCCACCTCTGGTGGTGGTCGATTCCACTCCCACCATATCCCTTAAAAAGGAAATGGTGGTGGCTACATTCCACTCCCACCATAGTCTTCAAAAACAAAGAATGAGAGTAGTATGGGAAAAGTCTATCTGACCTTATTAAAGATTGGTATTTGC